>BQNB010103647.1:1865-23990 GCA_026074375.1 Tanacetum coccineum | reverse complement strand
ATTTTATCAAGGGTAACTTGGTAATTTTCTTAATTTCTCTTAAGGTTATATTTTATATATATTTTATAGGTACGTAAAACTGCGAATCAATCAACAACCAAGTTCCACCAAAGATAATCCTAGTTTTTCTTTTAAGGAGAATGTAAAACCTCCTAGGAATTTATGTAATAAGAGTGGAGTAAACAGTAGAAGTCTTTGTAACAGAAAGTCTTTTGGTTCTAAGACATGTTTTGTTTGTGGTAGTAAATTTCATTTGATAAAAGATTGTGATTTTTATGAGAAACAGTTGGAATTGAATAATAAACCTATGTGGACTAATGTTGCAAATATTCCCTCATTTGTACCAAAAGCAGCATCGGTTCCTGCTGGTAGTAGGAATAGACAAACATCTGTTCCTGCTGGTAGTAGGAATAGACAAACATCTGTTCCTGCTGGTAGTAGGAATAGAACAACATCTGTTCCTGCTGGTAGTAGAAATAGACCAACATCTGTTCCTGCTGGTAGACCATTTTCTGCTGGTTGGAAAAATACTACTGCTCGACCTATGACCAGACCAACAAGCCATTATTTTCAACACTTTCGTAGGTCTGGCTATTATAACCAACTGAATATGGATGAGGGAAGATGGGGAACTGCTGTTAAGCCCTCAGCAGGTTGTTCTTGGAGAATACAAAGGCCAAATATGCAATGGGGATCCAAGAACAATGGTGGATCTCATCAATCTACATGGTTTAACTATTAAATGATCCACAAGGCAGGTCCAAGTCAGTAATGACTTGGGTCTCTCATGTATACTAATGTGTTGTTGTATTGTGCATTGTAGGAAAATCCTCATAAGAATAGAGATTTAGGAATAGTAGATAGTGGTTGTTCCAGAAGCATGACAGGAAATAAGGAGAAATTGGATGACTTTGTGAAGATTGTAGGAGGTACTGTGACTTTTGGAGGTAGATATGGCAAAATCACCAGAAAAGGCACCATGAAAAGCACTGATAAGGACTTTCCAAATTGAACTTTGAGAATGGTTTATTGTGGAAGAGCTTCACAACTTTAACTTGTTCTCTGTATCACAAATTTGTGATACCAAGAACAAAGTCCTTTTCACTGATAAAGAGTGCCTTGTTCTCTCTAAGGAGTTCCAACTACCTGAGAATAGTCAGGTGGTTCTCAGAGTTCCAAGAAGGAACAATCTCTACTGCTTCAATTTGTCTGAATACCAACCTAAAAAGAGATATCAAACTGGTTTGCTAGCAAAAGAATCCTCTGATGAGTATACAAAATGGCATAGAAGGATGGTCCTGTGAATTTCAAAAAACGTAACAAGCTGGCAAGCATGATTAGTCATGGGGCTTCCCTTCTAAACTCTTCACAAATGATCACAACTGTGTTGCCTGCAACAAAGGAAAGCAACACAAGGCTTCTTACAAGGCCATCACAGCTGTGAGCACCATTTCTGAGCCTCTCCAGTTACTTCACATGGATCTTTTTATGTTTCCTACTTCCTCAGAAGGCATTGATCACAAGTACTACTTCCCTGGTGGTTTACTGATGATTTTAGCAGGTGTAGTCTAGGTTTTCTTTTTGGGGACTAAGGATGAGACCTATTCTATCCTTAAGGACTTTGTTACTTTCATTGAAAACCAATTAAATAAAAAGGTTAAAGCTATAAGGTGTGACAATGGGACAGAGTTTAAAAATTCTAAATTAATTGAACTCTGTGGGTCAAAGGGAATTAAAAGGGATTATAGCAATGCCAGAACCCCACAACAAAATGGGGTTGCTGAAAGAAAGAATAGAACCCTTATAGAAGCAGCAAGAACTATGCTTGCTGACTCTAAGCTTCCTACCATGTTTTGGACAGAAGCAGTTAGTACTGCTTGTTATGTTTTAAACAGGGTTCTAGTGACTCGTCCCCATAACAAAACACCCTATGAACTATTGTCTGGGAAAGTTCCCAACACCAGTCACCTTAAACCTTTTGGGTGTCATGTGACTATCCTTAACACCAGTGACCACTTGGGAAAATTTAAGGGGAAAGCTGATGAAGGTTTTATTGTTGGGTATGCTACTCATAGTAAGGCTTATAGGGTCTACAATTTATCCAGCAAAAAGATAGAAGAAACACTTCATCTGAGATTTCTTGAAGATAAACCTAATGTCCAGGGCTTGGGTCAAGAGTGGCACTTTGACCTTGACTATTTGACTGATTCTTTAGGTTATACTCGTTTCAAATCTAATCAACCCTGTTTGTTTATGTATTTTTGTTGGGTTTGTGTAGTTTTGTTTGGTTGGTAGTTGTTTGTTTTTTTGTTTTTTTTTTTTATTTTGGTTAGGCTTTTTTTTAGTTAAGGTGTTTTTGTTTGGGTGGTTTTTTGTTTTTTGTGTGTTTTGTTTGTGTTTTGTTTAGTCGTTTGGTTGGTTGTGTTTTTGTTGGTTTTGTTGTTGGCGTGTGTTTTTTTTTTTTTTTCGTTACGTTTTTTTTGTTGTTGTTGTAGTTGTTGTTTTTGTGTTTTTTAAATTTGGGTTTAGGTTGTGGTTTTTTTGTTTGTTTGTTTTGGTTTTTGTTGTGTTTGGTTTGCTGTTTTGTTTTAGGTCGGTTTTTGGTTTGTTTGTGGGTTTGTTGGGTTTAGGTTTTGGTGTTTTTTTCTATTAGTTTTTGTAGTGGGTGGTTTTTTGTAGTTGTTTTTTGTGTTTTTTTTGGTGCTTGATGTTTTTGTTTTGTTTGTGTTGGGGTGTTTTCTAAGGTTGTGGGGTGTTTTAGGTGGTTTTAGTTTTGTCTTTTTTAGGTTTGTGTTTTTTGTTTCGTTTGTTTTTTTAGTTTTTTTTTTTGTAGGTTGTGTCTTGTTGTTAGTTTGTTTATTGTGTTTTATGGTAGGTTGGGGTTAGGTTTTTTTTTGGGTTTAGGTTTTTTTTTTGTAGGCGTATTTATTTTTAGTTCGGTTTTTGTTTTTGTGGTAGGTTGATAGTGTTGTTTTTTTTTCTGTGTTTTTGGTTTTTATGTGTTGTTTTAGGTTAGTTTAGTCGTTTAGGTATCTTTTTGGTGGTTTGTTAGTTTGTGGTGTTGTTTTTAGTGGATTTTCTGTTGTTTTTTGGTTGTGTGGTTCTGGTGGTTCTTTAGTTTTTGGTTCTGTTAGTTGTAGGGTATGTTGTGTTTTTTTGTGTGGTTTGTGTTTTTTGATTTAGTTGTTGTTGTTTTTTAGTTGTGTTAGTTTGTAGCGTTGTTGTATTTGTTTTTATGTTTTGTGATTGGTTAGTCTTAGCTTTTAGGCTGTTCTGTGTTTGCTGGTTTTTGTGGTTTTAGGGTAGCCGTGTGTTTTTTGTATGTGGGTTTGTTTTGATTTGTTGTGTTGGTTTGTTTTGTTGTTTTAGGTATTTTTTTTTTTTTTATTGGTGGGTTGTGTGTTTCTTTGTGTTATTTTTTTTTGTTTGGGTGTTTGATTTGTTGTTTAGATTTTGTTTTTTAGGTGTTTTAGGTAGGTGGTGGCTTTTGTTTTGTTTTGTTTTTTTTTAGGTTGGTTTAGGGTTTTTGGTTCTGTTTGTTTTTGTTGTTTTGTTTTTTTTGTTTTTGTTAGTTTGTTTTCTTAGTAGGTTTTATTTTTTGTTTTTTTTAGTGTTTGTTTGTGGTTTTTTTTTTGTAGGTTTAGTTTTAGTAGTTGTGTTTGTGTTTTGTGTTAATTTTTGTTTTTTTTTAGTTTGTTTGGTTTTTTGTGTTGGTGTTTTGTTTAGGTAGTTCTTTTAGGGTTTTTAGTTTATTTGGTTTTGTTTTTTTGTGGTTTGTGGGTTGGGTTTGTTTGTTTGTTTGCTTGTTTGTTTTTTTTTGTTGTTTTTGTGTTTGGTGTTGTCTTTTGTTGGGTGACGTTTTGTGTTTGTGTGTGTTGTAGTTTTTATTTGTTTTGTGTTTGGTTGTGTGTGGTTTGTAGTTTTTTTTTGTTGTTTAATTTTTTTTTTTTTTTTTTTTTTAGGGTTTTCTTTAGTTTGTTGTTCTTGTTTGTTGTTTTTTTTTTTAGGTGGGTAGTGTTTTTTTGTTTGTTTTAGCTTTTTTGTGTTTTTGTTTGTTTATGTGGTGTTTGTTTTTTTGTGTGTGTTAGGTTCTTTGTAGGTGTTATAGGTGTTGTAGTAGTGTTGTTTAGGTTTGTGCTTTTAGCGGTTTGTTTTTGTGTTGGGTGTTAGCCCTTTCTTCTTGTTTTGTTTTTTTTTAGTTAGGTTGTGTTTTGTGTTGTGTATTTGTAGTCTTTTAGGGTTGTTTTTTTGTTTTTTTTTTTTTTTTTTTTTTTTGATTTAGGGGTAGTTAGGTGTTGTATTGTTGTTTAGTGTGGTTTGTGGTTTTGTTTTGTTTTGTTGTTTTTGTTTGTTTTTTTTTGTATCTTAGTAGTTGTAGTTAGTTTTTTCTTTTATGGTGTTTTCTTTGGGGTGTTTATTAGTTTTTGTTTGTGGGTTGCTTGTTGTAGGTTGTTTTTTGTAGTCTTGTGTGTGTTTTGTTTTGTGTGGTGGTTTGTAGGTTGTTTTATAGATGTTTTTTTGTGTTGTTTTTGTTTGGGTTTGTAGGGTAGGTGTTTTGTTTTAGGTGGTTGTTTTTTTCATTATTTGTATTGTTTATGTAGGCTTGTTTTTTAATGTTGTTGGGTGCTTTGTTTGGTTTGTGTTTGGGCTAGCCATGTTTGCCCAGTACACCACTGCATTTGTAGTTTCTGTTCTGTGTGTGTTAGTGTAGTTTGTTTTACGTTTTTGTTTTTTGTTTAGCTTGTATGGTTTGTAAATTTTTGTTTATTTGTTGTTTTAGTTTGTGTTTTGCTTTTGTTTTTAGGGTAGTTTTGGTAGAGTTTTTTTAGGTTTTTTTTAGTTTTTGTGTATGTTGTAGTGCGTTTTGGTAGGGGGGAGTTTTTTGTTTAAGGTTTTTAGGTTTGTTTTTTGTTTGTGTTTGTTTTTTTTGTCTGTGGTGTTTTTTAGTTGTGGTTGTTGTTTGTAGTTAACCACGGGTACGGTGTTTTAATTTTTGTTCTTGTTGTTTTTTTAGGGTTATTTTGTGTGTTAGGGTTGTTGTTTTGTTGTGTTTGTTTGTGTAGATTGGTTGTCTTGGTAGTTTTTTTTGTGTCTGTAGTTTTTAGTTTAGATTTGTTTTTGGTTTTACTGTTATTGTGTTGTGTTTGGTGTTAGTAGTTGTTGGGGGTAGGGTAGTGTGTTGTTTTCTTTTTGGTTTTTGTTTTAGTTTGGTTTTGTTTAGTTTGTAGTTTTGTGGGTTGGTGTTTTGTTTAGTGGGTGTTTTATTAAGATTTAGGTTGTTAGTGTGTGTAGGGTTTTTTTTTAGTTTTTTTTTTTGTTGTTTTGATTTGTTGGTTTTAGTTGTGTTTGCTGTATTTTTGTTTTTTTGTTGGTTATGGTTTTTTTTTTTTTAGAGGTGTTAGGGTTTTTAGTTTTGGGTTTTTTGTTTTTTTGTGTAGTGTTTGTTTTATTGGTATTGTTGTATTTTTTTTCTTTTTTTAGTGTAGTTTTGTTTTTTTTTTAGGTCTTTTCGTTTGTGTCTTTTTAGTGTGGTTTTATTTATTTAGTGTGTGGTGTTTGTTTTTTTTTGTTTTTTGTTTGTAGCGCTTTTTTTTAGGTTTGTTGGTGGTTAGTTGTTTGTGTTTTGGTTGTTGTTGTTGTTTGTGTGTTTTATTATGTAGGGTGGTTGTTGTTTAGGTTTTTTGTTTGGTATTGTTTGTTTTTTTTTTTTTACGGTTGTTTAGTGTTTGTGGTTTTGATGTGTAGGTTTTAGATAGATATAGCTCTTTAGCGTGCTGTTTTAGGAGTGTTGTGTGTTTGTTGGTGTGTTAGGTTTGGGTTAGCGGTTTGTGTTGATTTTTTTTGTTTTGTTTTTGGGTAGTAATTTTGTTTTTTATTAGGTTGTTTTTTGGTTTGTATGGTTGTTATGGTACACTAGATCCTCAAATACATGCAGTGTAACAAGATGATTCAGATTCGGAGCTGTGTATGAACAAGTAATTGTTGTTCCTTCTTCTTCCTCTAACCCGACTTTTCAGGTCTCTATATGGTTTATGAAGCTTCTGAAATGGTGGAGAGTAATTCAGACATATGACAAGAAGGGAAGAATTGCTACGGCTTCAAAGCAAGAACATGAAGACCAAAGATATAGTCTGAGAAGTATGGCTTTTTAAAAAGACACAGAGGCGAACATTTGAAGATAAGTGAATATGGTTCCTGCCTGAATGTATTATTGTTCCTGCCTGCTAGACATTACGAGTTGGTAATATTGATCTGATTGCTAGCATTACTGCTGGTAGTATTGATCCTACTGCTAGTATTTCTACTGGTACTCATGAACCATTTCCTACTGTTATCGAACCTGTTCATGCTGATGAAACATCACTTCCTCCTGGTCACTCATTGGGCTCAAGTGAACATTCTACAAGATTTCCCTCTCCTTCTGACCTTGCAAATTCCATATCCTCATCGTTAGAAATGGAGGACATATACCATCATCCTCGTACTGGCATTTTCTCTTCCTCTTCGTATGATGCTGATTTTGGTGGTACTGTCACCAACTTAGCACCCATTGTAGCTGTTGATCCTGTTCCCACTAAGAGGGTGAACACCATTCATCCTCAATCACAGATTCTTGGCGATCTCACTTCCCCAGTTCAGACAAGAGGAACATTGAAGAAGTCCAAATTTGGTGAAAGTACATTTGTCAGCTATGTTCATGATCAACAAAGAAACAATCACACAGACTATTTACATTGTCTGTTTGCTTGTTTTTTATCCCAACTTGAACCAAGTAGTGTTGCTCAAGCTCTTAATGATCCTGATTGGGTTGAGGCTATGCAAGAGGAGATGCAACAGTTTATTAATCAGAAGGTATGGAAGCTTGTACCTTTGCCAGATGGGAAAATTGCTATTGGGACAAAATGGATTCTGAAGAACAAAAGAGATGCCAGAGGTATAGTAGTCAGGAATAAAGCAGAATAGGGCTCAAAGGTCATAGGAAAAGTGGAGGGCGTTGACTATGATGAGGTCTTTGCCTCCGCGTTGCTAGATTGAAGCTATTCTTTTTTTTTTTTCTTGACATATTCCTAGCATATTGCCTCATATATGGCGTTTTATGGTATATCAAATGGATGTGAAGAGTGCCTTCCTTTATGGGGAAATGACGAAGAAGTTTTTGTTACCTCAACTTAGGGATTTGATGATCCGCATTTCCCTTAGCATGTTTACAAAGTGCTTTGAATAGCTTTGTATGTCATTCATCTAGACACCAAGGGACCTGGTATGCAAGATTGTCTACTTTTCTGTTTAAAGCATAATTATCAGAAGAGGAATGTTAGACAAAACTCCTCTGTATTAAGAATGAATTCCGGGATATAATTCTAGTACAGTCTTATGTGGATGACTCATTTTTGGGTCATACAAAGAAGGCCTGGTGTGTTCGCGTGTGATGAATTTGAGGGGTATGTTGATGAAAGAGAATTTGAGGATGAGCTGCCCATGGGTGTGTAGTTAACATTTTTTTAGGCTTGCATGTCAAGACAGAAGCTGATGGGGATATTTATCAGCACTAGACAGTATGTCCAGGATCATGCTTAAGATATTTGTTATGGAAAGTTTGGTAGTGATCCTATGCAATAACCCTTTGAAGCTTCAAAGCCAAAATCCGAAGGTTAAATGATGATGCAGTTAATGTTCACTTATACATATCCATGATAGGTTCCCTCATGTATTTGACAGCTTCAAGGCCTGATATTCAGTTTGCAGTGAGTGCTTGTTCTAGACACGAGGTTACACCTTTGACTTCCAATTTGAATCGCCGTCAAGAAGATCTTTAAGTATCTTTAAAGGCCCAACCAAAACTAGGTCTATGGTACCAAGAGATTCTCCTTTGTGTTGGAAAGCATATAGTGAACATGTGACTATGCTGTTCTATGGTGATAGAAATATCGAACAACTGGTGGATGTCAATTCCGGGTTCGAAGGTTGATTTCATTGGCAGTGCAAAAAGCAAACCATTGTGGATACTTCTTCCACTGGAAGCCCAGAATATGTTGCTGTGCTAACTGTTTGTGTTTACGTCAGGTTAATTTGATTCAAAATCAATGCTTGATTATGGGTTCAACTTTATGAACACCAAAATTTTATTTGATAATCCACCAGTACCATTTTCATTGTTAAAATCTAGTTTTTCACCAAAGAACAATGCCACATAGAAAATTAGGCCACCATTTTATTAGAGATGCAAATGAGGAAAATTCTTATTCAGGTTGCTTAAGATTTCTCTGAACAGATGAAAATGTGGCTCTGATTTTGGTTATCCAAGGCTTTGATGGACCTAGGTTTAATCATCTAGTGGTTCACATTGGGATGCTTAATCCCTAGATGCCATGGTTAAGGGGCGGATTTGAGTCCAAGGGGAGGACTACTTTTGTAAAATTTTCTATGTAGCACTTAGTTTTCAACATATTTTTCTTCTGGTAGTTTTCATTTTTTTTCTACTGATAGTTTTAGTTGATTATGGTAGTTAAATTTTTCCTTTTCATTGTATATGTTTTGTGTGTTTTGGTCTAACCTTTTGCAGATGAATGATTCATGAGTGTGAATTTGCATGGAGAATGTGGCCTTATACTGATGATAAAGTACTCATTTTGGTTGGTTAAGTGTCTTTTCTGGTGTTGCAAGAGTTCCTACTGGTAGCTTTACTTGTTCCTACTGGTAGAACAATTCCTACTGGTCTTGTTAGTTTTCTTTAGGGTTGACTTTTCTTTGAGCGGGTGTCTTAAATTGAGTTTTACTTTAATTCAAAGTTATAGTTGAGACAATTGGGCATTTAATTCATCAAAGGGTCACCTATTTAAAGGGATAATTACTCGGTTACTATCAATTTTACAAGTTTCTTTTTAGATGTATAACCCTAATTTTTTAAACAGCCATTTTATACTCCACTCACTCTTTGAAAAACTCGATTTCCTCTACCAACCAGTAGTAACTTACCCTTGCAATCATACACCAGCACTAATACTCAACCACATTTGTAATCATCAAATCAATGGCCGCACTTAAGTATCGTGATGAGCACAACAAGGTGGGTTTCTTGGAGAAACCAAAAGGCCTTAGTGTTCCCGTTTATCACCACAGGTCTTGAATTTTTTGCGGGGTTCGCACAATAAGGTATGCTATTACCCGATGACCCCATATCTATGTCGTATTGCGTACAATATACAGTTGATGGTCCACGGGCCTCTCTCAGAGCATTCTGAGAATGGCCCTCCAGCTATACTGGCCACATTGTTAAGATCTCCCTATATACTATCATGAATCATTAGTTATTACGCGAGCCAACTTCAATTAGATGATGATGGTGGTGTTGAGGACTTGCCCATAGCTGACATATACTTAGGTATGGACAATCTTGGATACCCCACTGAAGGCAAGCTGACCTTCTACAAAAACAAATTCTCACCTCAATGGAGGTTCTTAGTTCACACTATCTTGCATTGTCTCAGTACCAAATCAGGTAGCTGGGATCAATTTGGAAGCCCATTGGCTATTGCTCTTATTTGTTTGATGAGGGCGAGGATAGGGTATAATTGGTCAAGCTATTATTTTCAAAGGTATGTTAACATCATCATACAATAATAAAAGTTTCTTGATGTTTCCTAGTGTTTCTTCAAATGATTATTTGGACATCTGAACCTAGGAATACCCAATTATATCATGCTCTTTAAACTGCACAATGCAAATCGTCTTGCTAAATGAGGTTTAAGATTTTCAAGTGGGACTCATGCACTTTTTGGCTACAATGCCTTCCACCTGACCAACGCCTTGCTATTGCAGGTGAAAGTTCAGGGCGAAGCTGCATGCACCATCTAACCCTCAGACTGTCCCTGAGTCTAGCTGAACTGATCACTCCATGATCATGAAGTCCACACCAGCCAGACCAACAGCTACTTATTCTAGTGCCTCTAGTGAATGAGCAGTTCGGTCCCTCTTCTGACCCTAACATTTGCCTACTTCTTCAAGACCTCAATAAGTCTGCTCGCCTGACCTTATTTACTTCCATAAATGTTGGAAGATGAAATAAAAATGGGAGGTTCTTTTCATTACCTCACCTCCTTAGGTCCACTCAAGCTTCCACCTGAAGCGTACAACCTTAGGAGGTGTGATTGGACCTGATATAAAATAACAGCTTTGTCTTCTCTAGTGTCCACTCTTGTGCAGAATTTAGAAAGTGAATGATCAACGGAATCTGAACTTACAGCAACAAGCCTGTTGCTTCAAGGATTTTATTAGGTAGTAGAAAGCTGGTTAAGAAGGTAAAAGTGTTGGAGGATAAACTCAAAGGATAGAGAAAAAAGCGAAGTTTGTGATGACTGGTTCTGACAAGGTAAGAGGATGTGAGCAAGATGTCTGGATCCTCTTATCATAGCCTGGCTAAGGCAGATGCTACAGTGCTGCTGCTTCAGCTGTTCCTACTGGGGTTCATCATGAAGCTGATTATTCGCCCCCCCTAAGGTCCTCTATTCCTTTCTGATGACGTTTTGCCTGCGTGCGTTCTGATGTTCTGCCTGAATCACAATAACTCATCTGCTGAGGCTCCCACCTACTGCCTACTCAACAACCGATTTCTGAATTTCATCACATAACTCTACTGTTCATCTGCTGCAGCCAAGAACCCATTCCTATGGTACCAGGAGAAAGTCTCTTGGAGCCAGGAAGAAGTCCTCTACTGAGTTGGATTTGACTGCTGATGATAGGTCCTTCATTAGAGTTCTCATTGATGATTCTGATGACTCTAATGATGATGATGACCCTCTTATTTTTTGGCCTGCATTTGCTGCTTGGGAGGTGGTACCTACTGGACTGAGAGATGTCAATGCTTTGTACTTCATGGATACGTATTCTAAGTACTTTACTCTCTCAGGGTAAATTTCTTCATTTGGTTTGATAGGAAAGATTTTGTTTTAAGCTCCATGGAATGGTAGTTCAGTACTATGAAGAGCATCCTCTAGCTGGTTCTGGTATGATCCTATGGGGTGATCTACAAGTCATGTTTGAATCGCATGAAGGGTGGGTATGGTGCCTGGTGTTTTGGGCAGATAAAACAGCCAATGGGTGTTATCAGGATTGGAGGTTATTTCCATTTTCAGGTGCTGTCATTGTGTTGGAGACAATTTTTTAGGCAAGATATCTTGTATATGTTGGGGGGGGGGGCTTGCAGACACTCCTTATCCTCTTTCAGCTCAACTCATGAAGAAGATGTTGAAGCACAAATTAGAGGTTGAAATTGATGGGATTGGGAATGATATGAGCTTATGCCCCTGATCAGCTATTTCAGTTCATCAAGGATCAGGTTGCTGCATGTATACCTTGTGCATGTTACTGGTATCTTGTCCACTTCTCGTATTATACTCCATTTTTGTTATGTTATGTTTAGTCTTTTGGTTTTCATCTATCTTTTGTGAAGCTTTGTTGTAAATGGTTTTTGCTTCTTGGAAAATCTTGGTTTTTGCGTATACTCTTTTGGGATGTATCATTGGTTTTTTAAACTGCAGTCGGTGATTGAGCCAACTCTGGGTGTTAGGCCCCTATCTTTGTATTTCAGTGATCTAATCTTGATATAAACGGTTTTTTGGCCACAATCTTTTAAAGAAATATTTTTTGTGCCAACACTCTATGGCTCTCAATTGCCAGGCCTTTATGGCTAGAATTAATTGAATTTTGGTTCTCAATTACTAGGCCATCAGGCTAGAATCAATTGAGGTATGGTTTCAATTCCCAGGTCTATGACCAGAATGATTTGATTTTAGCTTTAAGATTTGCTTTTAAAACAATAGAGTCCCTCCAACGGACTGATGTTTCACAGTTACCAATGAGTTGGAAGGTTTGCAATCCACCATGGGAGTAACCCTTTCTGGGTCCCAAGGATTGTCTAGCCCACACGCAAACGGCTATGTGGTAAAGGCTTATAAAATCCGTTGATGGTTGCCAGGTTACCCAAAACTGGATGGTTTTCACTTGCCATATTCTTGGAATGAAAAGTGGATAGTCCAAGAGGGTACGACTCTTGGTAAAGACTAAATCAAATCCGTTGATGGCTGTGATGGTTTGCCAAAAATCATTAGGGATCTCAACTCGCCAATGTTTCATGTACTAATGAAAATGGTCTCAGTTCTCCATGGATTTGACCCTTTCTGGGTACCAATGGACTGACTAGCCCAAGAGTGAATGGCTACTTGGTAAAGGCTCATCAACCCATTCATGTAGCTGTGGTGGTCTTGTTGCAGTCCACGATTAGATGCTGATTTTCTTGTTGCTGATTCAAAGTTTATGAAGGTTGCTTTTGGAGTCAATTTCAAGGTGATTGCTGTTCCATCCTCTGGTGTTTTCAACGAAAGATCTATCTAGAAACTTGAAGTTAACAATTGAAGTTAACTATGTCAAATTCAAGTTTAGGGGAGGATTGTTAGGAATTTTGTAATAGATAGTTACTACTAGTAGGTATGTAGTTCCTACTGGTAGAGTAAAAAGTTTCCTGCCTAGCGTAAGGTATGTCAGTTTATCCTACTGGTAAGGATATTGTAATAGTTGTACTGGCCAGGACAAAGTTATTCCTGCCTTGGCTTAGAACAATATTAGTCTGGTAGCTAGGTAGTATTTATGCTTATATGAGTTGATAGTATAGTTAGTTAGTGATAGGGATATGCATGAGATGTCCTAGGAAGTGATAACACTTATCACTTTAGCTTTTAGCGAGTCTTAAGGAAAAAAGTAGTTAGGGTTTCATGTGTATTTAAGAAACCTATGGTGATAGATGAAACCATCGATCAGAAAAACACTTTTATTATTAATAGAAAAGATCCATAGAGGATCATTGTTTTTAGTAATTCTTTAACTCTGTTGTTTATATATTCCGCGTAAACAATAGTTTCATTTGTTAGAGTCTCTCTTAGAGTTGCTTGTGATTACATAAGTGCTCTACAACCTTAACAGGCTTGAAGATCTATCTAGGGCTGGACCTACATCTTGTTAAATACCCTATAAGCCTTTGACTGAGTAGAATACCCAACAAAAATACACGCATCACCTTTTTCCTTCATTTTATTAAGATTTTCACCATCTTTGACAATGTAGCAAAGAGAACCAAAGATGTGAAAGAACTTAACTGACGGTTTCCGGGCATTGATGATATGGTAAGGTGTTTTCTTATTTCGAAGAATTACAAGTGAACGGTTTTGAGTAAAACATGCTGTTACAATTGCTTCAGCCCACAATGTTGCAATTGCTTCAGCCCAGAAGAACAAAGGAACTTTAGCGGCGCTTAGCATTGTTCGAGCAGCCTCAACAAGAGTACGGTTCCGTCTTTCGACAACGCCGTTTTGTTCAGGTGTTCGAGCAGTTGACGTTTCGTGTCTTATTCCCTCTTTTGCAAAGTATGCATGAAGAGTTTTATTAAGAAATTCCGTGCCTTTGTCAGTTCGAACTGTTGTAACTTGAGCATGAAGTCCTCTTTGGACAAGTGTGAGGAAATCAATGAGAACTCCAGGTGTTTCGTCTTTGGACCTCAAGAAGTGAGTCCAGGTATATCGGGAGTAGTCATCAACAATTACGAGAACATATTTCTTTCCATTAATGCTTTCTACCCGCATTGGACCACATAAGTCCATGTGTAGAAGTTGTAACCGTCTTTTTGAGCTCGGGGTAGTCTTAGTGTGAAAAGACTTTCTTTTTGCTTTCCCCAGCTCACAAGAAGAACACAGATGATCTTTGACGAATTTCAGCTTTGGAAGGCCATTCACAATATTATTCTTTGAAAGCAAGTTGATGGTGTCGAAGTTTAAATGAGATAGACGACGATGCCATAACCATGCTTGAGACGATGTTGCTTTAGCCATTAAGCAAATTGGATTGGGAGTTGTTGAGTCTTGCAGAGAAATGGAATACAAATCTGTGCCACGAGAACCTGTGAGAAGATCATTTCCCTTCAGATCACGGATATAACATGTAGACTTCCGAAAAGCAACTTCCAAATCCGCATCACAGAATTGACCAACGGAGAATAAATTGTGATTAAGCCCTTCGACGTAATAAACCCTTTTGATAGTAATCGTTCCTTGAACCAGATCTCCATAGCCAAGAATTGGTGCAATTTGATCATTTCCAAACTTCACCGTTCCGAGAAATTTCTCCACAAAATTAGTTAGAAGTTTGAGATTTCCGGTCATGTGCTTTGAGCACCCAGAGTCTACGATGAATAGAACTATCTCGACGAGCTTATGCATTGGCTCATCATCAAAGATTGGTCCAGAATTGTCAACTGAATCTGGAGTAACCTCATGAATCTGTGCCATGTACATATAATGTGCTTCCAATTCCTGTTCTTCAGACTCATCATCAGTATCATCCTTCCAATCAGCTTGTTCTGCATTCAACTGAACCCCAGCTTCCTCTTGTTTACACAATAACATCTTTTCCTTGTGATAAGCTGCATCCTTTACTCGTTTTGGTTTCTGACATTCCCTAGCAGTTCTAGATGCATTTCCTAGAGGCATACTAATGTTTGGGTTAAAATTTCCTATTTTAGTCTTTGGTTTCCAATTGTATCCGTGTGGTTTATATTTAGGATACCACCAACTGCATGTCTTACTAACTTGCTCATATAGTTTCCTAGTTATGTTTCTAGATTTCTTGACAGTGGAGTCTGTTGCAACGGTTTTCTTACTAGATGTTACAACAGAGTGGTTCACTTTATGCTTGGGTTCTCTAGTACTAATAGGCACATCCATTGGTTGTCTAGTCCTAGAATTCACGCCATTGATATAATGTAGAACACAAATAATAATAATAATAATAATAATAATCCTTAAAGGAAATTAGGAATAAGGGATGAAGAGTAAGTACACAATTAGTTTTTATGAGTAGTGTTAGCATCATAACTTGTATTTTGCAATGATCTTGTTTTTAAGCTTGGCTTGGAGAGGTGAAAGTCGGGGACGATGAATTTATCCATTTGGACACTTTTTGTGCTTTTTGTTCCATGATCCTAAAAGTTATCAATGAATAATGAAGGCAATACATTATGTCACACATGAATAAATTGTAAGTTGTAAATTTGGAAAATTATAAAATAATAAATATAATAAATAAAAATAAAAAAAGAGAAAAGTTTTGAAAAATGGGAAAAAGGGATGTTTTAAAGCTTGTGATTTCTTAACTTTCTCCACAAAAGACTTTGCTACTTTTCAAAGGATTAGTTTGGGGAGGTTTTAAGGTATTTGGTTTTAGAGCATATAACATTGCGTGAGGACACGACAATCACTTAGTTTGGGGAATTTTGATATGTGAGAAATCACATATCCTTTTTATATCAAAAATGGCCCTAAAATGAATAAATTGTGCAAATTATGCTTGTATATTGCTTGTTTTGTCATTTGTGATGTGTAGGTACGAATATTGCAAATAACACAAGAAAACAGTCAAAACCAGACAAACACGGACACGAGAACGGATAGAGTGCACAAGAGCCGGGAGTTTCTAGCAAAGGTCAACAAAGTCAACCTTGGTCAACCCTTGGTCAACCCACAAAACAACAAAACCTTCAAAATACCCAAATAACCCTTAATGTTAAATCAAATTTCACCAAAAACCCTAAATCATTAACACCGTTAGTCCTTTTTATTATAAGAGACTAACAGTCGTTATGTCTCTTAATAACCAAAACCCTTACACCCTTTAACCATGGCCCAAGATATAAAATCAAGCCCAAAATCTTTCCATGGCCCAAGTCAACGCCTGTTTAAACCGGTCAAATATCAAAACGGGTAAAAGAAAAAAAAGCGCCAAGACAGAGTTACTATTCATGTTTCTTCCCTAATTTTCCCAGCTCAAAGTTAACCTCAATTAAAAGGGAATTAACTCAATCTAACGTGGCCTCTTAGATTCTTAGTACTAAGCAATGAGTCAGCAGCCAAAAAAACGTCACCAAGAGCTCCCATTGGCTACATCTCTTCTAAGGAATGATACGTGGGCTCAAGGAAACACACTTAAAATGGAAATTTACACTAAAAACAAGCCAAAAGAAGCACAAAGCCTCTGACACAAGGATTGCCACGCTAGCAATCCGTGTGATCACATTTTGATCTAACGGCTACAAGAGGGCATCCAATGATTGCAAAGAATAAAGGGCCAAGATTAGAAGTCAAGGGGAGCGTGTGCAGAAGTCTAGATCCTTCTCTCCAGGCCTATAAATACAAGACCTCCCTCACTCACATGGAGGATATCTAGCTTAATCTTGGAGTAGTATTAGTGTAGCTTAGTGTAATTTTTAAATGTAATTTTTAGATAAATATAACTTTCAGCTTATTGTTTTCAATCCTTGTAATCTTCATTTAAAAGCTTTATAATCTGTTTTCATTAATAAAATTTGAAGTTTATTTCTAATCTTGTGTAGAATTATGTCTTACTTAATAAGCAATATGGTTTAATAAGTTCTTAATAGATCAAATAGCTCTTAATAATCTGTCTAAATCTCATCTTAAGCTGGCTATTTACTCAACTAAGCTCTCAAAAGCTTACTTGAGCTTTTCTTACTCAAAAACCACTCCAAATTCACCTCAGCTTACTTGTGGAAGGGAAGCCAGTAATGGATGGGCTTCCAAGACCTCACCAGCTTATCCTAGGATAAGCTGGAGCTTGTTGAATAAGCTCTAAGAGCATTTGAAAGCCTTGTTTGTGCAAAGGCCCTTGTAAGTCTACATTTTCATTTTCTAGCTTTAAATCTGCATAATTAGTTTAATCTATTTTTGGTGGCTTATTACTGTTTCAATTAGCTTATCTCTGCTTATATTTGTTGTTTAATGCTTAATAAGTTCATTAGTTAACTTAGATTTTAGTTTGCTTGTTATGATATAAAAACTGTCAAAAATACAAAATATTAGCATAGTTTAATAGCTTATTGTTCTAGCTTATTAGTTTGTTAAAATATGCTTATTAGGTCTTATAATAGCTTTTTAGCATCTGGTATCTACGAGTTTAGCTTTAATTCTCATTTTTATAAGCTAAGTTTGGATTTAAGAAATTTAAGGGAGTGTTTGGGTCAAGCAGTACTAACTCAAGTTAGTACTGCTTGAGGCCAATTGGTCCTTAGTTTTCAGTTTAAATCTCATATTTGAGTTTTTAAGTATAGGATTTGTGAGCTTGGTTCGGCTTAATCTAGTTTTTATTAAGTTTGCTAGTTGTTAATTTGAATCTGTCATCATTAATCTAGTTTAAAATGCATTTTTAGTTTAAATCTTTTCTAGGTATTGAAATTGCTTCATTTGTTCTTGGTTAAGTGTTTTTAAGTAGTTAGAAACAAGCTTTGAGTTCTGCTTTTGTTAACTTTAAAGTTTAGTCATCTAGTGTCATTTGCATCAGATAGAGAAAACTGCCTAATAGCTATTTTCTAGCTTAAAATTCATAGGGTATAATAATAGTTATTTGGGCTTAATTTAGAATATAGTAGTTTGTAGGGTAATTTCAATCTGTTTTAAGTTATTTTATTTTAAAAGTTACTAGTCATTTGTTTTTAAGCTTAAAATTTACAATTTGTCTTTTGAAAAATTTCCTATTACAACGTTAACTAGATGATTGACCGAGACTTAAATACATAATGAACGAACTTCATGTTCGACTCAATATTTTGAGGCTAACAATTTTAAGTAGTATTATAGGTTCTCTCTTTAGTGTAATAAGCCAAAAGTCCATAAGGATCCTTTAGCTTATTGAAAAATAAGCTAAAAGTTGCCATTTAAGGCTGTTTGGTTAACAGTTTCCTCAAAAGTTTATTTGTGATTTCTAGCGTATATTTTGTAGTGTTTGCTTGATTTTTGTTTAAACTTGCTTATTAGATTAATGTTTAGTTATTCATTAGCTTAATAGAGTCAATATTAGCTTATTTTAACTTTTCATAGAAAAACCAAAAACATCAAAAACAGCATTAGTAGCCTTTTCATTGTATTTTTCACTGCTTATTTGAAATTCAAAATGATTTTTGTTTGTTGTTTAGAGTAGCTTATAAGCTGAGCTTTAAGTAGGTATAAGCTAGATTGCCATAAGGATCCATTTGCTTATCTAGAAATAAGCTCAAAGTTGTCTGTTTGGCTGTTTGTTAACAAGGATTGTGCAAAAGTGCTTATTTGAATTCTCAGCTTATGGCTTATCCTTTTAGCTCATTTCCCGCTTAGATTAGCTTATTAGGATAGATTTAGGATAGTGGTAGCTTATTTGATTTTGTTTCTAGCTTATCTTAGTTTTCTAGCTTATTTAGTTTTGTTAAAAGTTAAAAAAATGGTTAAGTGTATTCTGTCTGATTTTTAAGCTGTTTCCCAGCTTATTAGTGATTTAGAAAAAAGTTGATTTCACAAAAACAACTTATTTTTATCTGCTTTATAACTTTTCTTTTTAGGTTTTTTTGCAAAAATAAAAAAAAGGGAAACCAAGGAAGTCAGGGGTGAGCAAGGCTCGAACCCCTGACCTCAACCTAGTCTCACCCTTTATAAATGACTCAACACACACACCTCTCACCAACGTGCCCTTGGGACTTTTACGTCCTAAGTTGCATTATCATTTCTTTTAACACCCTTTTGAATCTTAGTTATAATAAGCACTTCGAGTGCTATTAAGCTTTTTCCCGGCTTATTTAGTTTAGCACTTTAGGATTTTTTTTCCTGCATTCTACTTATCCTTAGCTACTTTTAGAAATTTTTTAGGATTTTTAGCTTAAAGTTATATATTTTTCGTGAATTAATTTTGTTATAAACTTTAAAAAATCATAAAAAATAATCAAAAAAATATATTTTTTTTTAGAAAATTCTCTTTTAACATTTAGGACTTAAGATAATTAGATTTGCTTTCGTAGGGTTAAAATTGTAAAATTTGTTTTTTTAAAGAGAGGGATTGAATCCCGTTCACGTTTTTAGTGTTTTTAAGCCCTTGTCACTTTCGTTTTTGGTCTAGTTTTCTTTGTTCTACCATTTTAGTCAATTAAGATTTAAAAAATTCAAAAAGATTATTTTAGGATTTAATTTTGATAATTTAGGGTTTTTAGGTCACGTTTTAGGATTCCCGGTTTGCGTTTTTAGTAAAATTTGTTTTTCCCTTAATTGTTTTTAAGTGTTTGCCTTAATTTTCCCGTAGCTTTAGAAATCCAATCATAATCTTGTTCCATTCAAGCATCGATTATCAAAATGACTCTCGACTTTCAATTGCATTCCTCGTTGGGGATAACGACTCGGGAATCATACTTCCGGTTTACTACAATTGAGATATTTTTGATTCTTATCCTTATATTTATATATTTATAAGTATTTTATATATATATATATATATATATATATATATATATATATATATATATATATATATATATATATATATATATATATATATATATATATATATATATATATATTCAAAAGGGTTAGCATCAATCTCAATGGTATCAGAGCTGCAGGGGTGTATCGTATCGTGTGTTTGTTGTCGATTACTGTTCATGTCCGGTTACTGTTCATATACTGTCTCGTTACTGTTCATGTCGCGGTACTGTTCATTCATTTTTTGGTGTTTTTTTTTGAAAATGTCATGAACAAGTTATCATATTGTCTTATATATTTTTGTTTCATTTTCTGGTTCAAATCTGTTACTTTTTTGGTGCTTAAAAGACAAGAAACAGATCTGGGTTTATGCTTATTTCTTGGTTGCGTTTTGACGAAAGAGAAAAAAAAGTAAGGAACACAGATCCGGTTTTTATGAAGAAAGAAACATAAAGAGAGAAAAGAACTAGGAAACTTAGATTAGAGAGAGAAAGGTGAGTTACAAGTGTGTGAAAAATGCAACCAACACCCTCTCCATGTGTGGAGAGGGTTTCTTTTATACCCAAGCCTTTCTAGTAGGCGTGTGGGCTTGTAACTTGGGCCGGGCTTAGCATAACTTGGGCTTTGAGCCCGAAACACGGACAATATTAGATTACAATCCAAGCCCGTTGAACCCGACTAGCCTATTACAATACAAGACCTAGTTTGACTTTATAAGACCGATAACATTCTTGTTTGACTTAATATAATTAAGGCTAACAATCTCCCCCAATATTAAGGTCTCTTTTTTCAAACTCCTTCGTACCGCCGATAACATTCTTGTGGGAGTTTACTTTATTTTATCATTATCTCCCCTGACGTTGAAGATATGACTTTTGACGTTTATGCTTTGCCTTGTTTTGGTATTGTCTTGTTTGTAATGGCTTTGTTCATTCATGCTTTGTGATCTTGATCTTGAGCCTTTATCTTTTGACTTTGAGTTCTTGAGATCGTTATCTTGCATCATCTCCTTGACTTGAATCATCTTGATTTGACTTTCTTGATCAACTTGTGCTCTTGACCAACATGCTCATACTTGTTACATTCTTGTTTGACATATGTGAATATAAGTCTAACAATAACATCAGTTATACAATAAGAAATGAATGTATCCTCACAAGATTAACCAATCGCTTAAGGATTTGTTAGGTCGGACAATCGGACCTTAGGGACTCGTTGTGTCGTCCTTTGCTTTGAATTTATGATAAGACAAATAACATGTTGAAGCATTATTGTGTCGGGGTGGTTTTGACAACTGTCAGGATGTCGTTTGTCGTTATCCCGAAGCTTGAAGACTGCTACACACATAGAGAAGGGTCCAATGTTAAAAACCCAGGGACATTTTGTAGAAAACGATATTAGAGAAAGTAAAGAACGAGAACCTATATTTTACCTGGGTCTCTTTCCCCTTTACCTAAAAAAAGAATGAGAACCTTCTTCTCTACATAGAGAGGTGGTTGTATTTATAGTTCCCTAACTAGTGTACTTGGCATCACATATGCATTAAATGAAATGTCGGGGTATGAACGATAACTCCTTGTTTAAACGACGAAGATTATCGTTGTCTTTGGAGAAAATAGTTGATTAAAAAAATTATCACTCCTACCTAAGGCAAAGCAAGCCGTGACGTAAAAAACAATTACAAAAAAGAAAGAAGTGGTCAAGCGGTATCTAACTTTGCTGCCAAAGAAAACTCTACCTTCACTTTCGTGCATATAAAAAAAAGGATAAAGCAAACTGTTAAGAATAATCTTATTCTGTTTATACTACAGGGACTAATTTTGTCATTATTGATTTGTAGTTTTTAGTTACTTTGGGCTCAAGGTTTAAGTCTCTTAAAGCTAAAGGGCCAGAGTTGTCAAGTGGGATTCTCAGCTGTGTATATAAGCTCAAGACAGGGTTATAATTTCTCATAACCCTAAATCGCTTCTCTCTCTAAAAGATTATACGCTCCTCTCTCTCGCTAGAATCTTATATTCGATCTTGTTATTCATTCTTTGTAATAAAACAATCACTAATTAGGTGATTGAATCACACCTGATTAGCAGTGGTGATTTGGTTTATGTTTTTTATTAAGATCAAGTTTTGTGATCTTATTTGTGAGAGATTGTTTAGATCTTGAATTTAGATTCAAGATCATTATTCTGGTTTTAATAAAATTTGTTCATGGTATCAAAGCCAGGTTTTCCTTCTGGTTTTGATTTTAAAAACTATGATTTTTTCAATTTAAGTGTTTTTTTTATCAATTAACGATTGTTAATTGATAAATCTTTGATAAGGAAAATGTTTTCTTGAAAACGCCTAACTTTTAAGAAAATTAGGGTTTGGGAAATTTGGGGCTTTTTTTCTTTGAAGGCTTCTTGGGTTTAATTGACTATTGTTAATTGATCTGCTGGTGTTCTTGGTTGGTTTCTGGTATAATTGAGGAAAAAAACCCTAATCTTGAAATTAGGGTTTGGTAGTTTGGGAATTAAAGATTCTGGTGTTCTTGTTATCCTTTGACTAAGTGAATCAAAGGATAGTAAGAAGGTCTTCCGCTGTTATTGCTGATTGCGTGCTCTGTAACACCTCTCACGCTCTATATCTTTAATTGATTGTTTTATGATCAAGTTTAGCTGCCCTTGACCTACCACTAGAGTGGCAAAGAAGCATGGGAACTCTTTAAACTTGTTCTTTATTTTCTGTTGTTCTGTTATTGTTTGTAATCATGTCTCTGCATGGTTATTCTGATAGTGAATATGATGCTGGGGGT
>BQNB010103646.1:0-23990 GCA_026074375.1 Tanacetum coccineum | reverse complement strand
ACATTTAAAGATGGAGATGGAGATACCGTGTTCCAACAAAATCAAGTTCATAACCGTGTGCTCATTCTCAAATGACTCATTTGAAGATATCATGAAAGCTCAAGTATCTGTTATTAAAGCTTCCGCAACTCTGAATATTCAAGCTTTCAAGATCAAAAAAAGTGTGAGCATATCATTCCGAATGACACAAGTTCACAAGATGGCAAAAGATCACATGATGATGATTAAAGATTATGATTGGATGATGATCTCAAAGAAGCTCAAAGATCACATACAAGTCAAGCTAAAGCCTAAAAGTCTAAAGTTCACTGCTTCAGATTCACAAGATACAGATCAATGAAATCAAGCGTTTACGAGCTATACATAAGATCAATCTGAAGATTGAAGATCTTAAGTTTAGTATTTTCAGGGGTGACCTCCCTTAGGGGGAGATTGTTAGATATTAGAAAAAGACTCGGTCACCCCATGTATTTTACTGTTCAATATAGCTCGTAGTTTAATAGGTAAACGTATGACTTTCGGTATTGAACCGGGTACTAATACCCGGTGTATTGTAAGAACTATAAATACCTCTTCCAACTTTGGAAGAGGTAAGCATCTATTCATTTTACACACACTCTTTAGTGTGTTTTCCTTATTTCTCTCTCAACTATTCTCTCTCTCTAACTTTCTCTCTCTAGATCTCTTTAGATCTATACATGTTTGTGTGAATTAGGGAACCTACAATTGGTATCAGAGCCATGGGGTGGATTCGTGATTGATTCATGTGGTTGATTAAGCTCAAAAACGTGGCTCATTTTGTGAAGAAAAAGACCACGGCTCAAATTTGTTTTGGGTTTATTGGTTCATTAATCGTGTTTTTCATGTTATATATGTTTAACAGGTTCATGTGTTGCTATTCCATGTGATTATTAAGGTTTGTGTTCTTCGTGGAGGTTTGCTTCTTTCTTGATGATCCGCGAAGACATAGATGTTATGGAATGATTAGGCTTATAAGGTTTGCTTAGTATTTGATATTTTAGCTTTGTTTCGTGGTTAATAGGCATATATGGGCTTATTTTGGCTAGATCCGAATGTGTGTTCTTGATGGAGGTTTGAATATTAAATGTTATTCTTGCCGGCGGTTTGACCAGGTCAAAGGCGAGTTGCTTAAAAATCAAACGGCGAGTTGCCTTATTGAAGGCGGTTTGACAGGTACCAAGGCGGTTTGAATATTTTAATAGAAAAATACGAAAAGAACCCCTGGCGGTTTGGACCCTCGGCGGCGAGTTGTGTATCGCGGCGGTTTGCTTTCACGGCGGGTTGAACAAAACTTAAGCAGCGGTTTGAATTTAATAATACACGGCGAGTTGTCATAATTCACGGCGGATTGACCAAGCTTTAGGCGGCGGTTTGGTCACTATAGGCAGCGGTTTGATTATTTTATTAAGCCGGCGAGTTAGCAAAAATATAAGAGGCGGTTTGCTTGATTTATTTGGCAGCAATTTGGTGAATTTTCATGTGGCGGTTTGCTATAATTTAGGCGGCGGTTTGGCTTAATTTGTGGTGGCGGTTTGGCTTACATTCAAGGTGGCGGTTTGCTTATTATTTTAAGTAAATTTCACCCTGGACAAAATAGACTTTGAACTTTAATCGACACTTACTCAAACATAACAAATCATTAACCTAAACCATAAACAAAGGACTTAAAAGACTTTTCAAACAACAAACAAACATTAACAACAAATGATTATTCATTCACGGTTTTCTATTGATTTTGTAAAATCCCGTTAATTCATTTATCGGTTTTAATCATAGACGTGTAAAATCCCGTGAACGTGAATTGCATACAAGACCACAACTTCAATCACATCATATCCACTTAAGATCCAACAACTTTCACACTTCATAATTCATAACCATTCTTTCATCATGTCTACTCCAGTCAATACATCCTCAACAGATAGTCAAATGCACAACAATATCATGGCAGCTGGTTCAAAAGATCGTCCACCAATGCTTGGACTAGGAAGATATTCACAATGGAGATCACGTTTTCTACGGTACATTGACACGAAACCAAATGGTGAGGGACTGAGAAAAAGCATACTATCTGGTCCCTATGTGCCATCTACTGTACTAGTTCAAGTTGTTGCTGCAACGGAAGGTAATCCTGCAATACAACAACATACAACAATTGAAACAGTATTGAACATGACTCCAGAGAACAAAGAACACATTCTGTTTGAAAAAGAAGCAATTTTCTTGCTTTTAACTTGTGACAATCCGTCAATTTTAGGTAGTTATTTTATTCTCGAGTATTAATTATAATTTTCATTTTTATGTTGAGATATGAACTCACGGCTAACCGGTAGAATTAGGGCTTGCATTTGTAAATTACGCGACGTTTACAAAGAACCGGCGAATCCTACGTTAAACATCGACGTTTATATTTCCAAAATGCCGTAGAAATAATTTTGTTGCATTCGTTTTATTTTGTGAGTTTTCATAAACAAACGTCGACATTTAAAATTTTATTTGTCGTAAATAATAATTTCGTATTTTATTACGAATGGAAATTTAAAATATTTATTTTTGACGTTTGCGAGTCGACGTTTGACCGCGCATTCGTTAATCGTTTCAAGCATCGTAAAAATATACGACGCGACTCGTCATTATTTTTTTTAAGATTTGGAACATATATTTTTTTTCTTTTAAATGTTGTCATTTTGTTCCTTGTCTTGAGCCGGATTCGTATTTTAAAATGTACACATTTTATTAAATGTTTTAAACCAAGAAAAAGATGACGGAAATAAAAATGGTCTCGAAAGTTTAATCCCAAGCCACGGTAGTTGTTTTTATTTAAGCAAAAGTGTGGCGTGTCAAAAATATAAAAGAGAAAGGATGGGAGGACTATTTTTGCCAAAAGCTCAAAATAAGGAAGTATATAAACATATTTCCTTCCATTTCATTTCATTTCTAACACAAACAACAAAAAGGTGTGTTTGTGTGTGTGTGCTCCTAGCCGGCCACCATGGCCACCGGAAAACACCACCGGAAAACTTTTCCTACCGCCGAAAACCGCTGCGTCACCGGAAAATTTGACATGCAAGACGATCAACCTATATTTTCCGAATCCCCTTGTCATTTCCTACGCTTCCCACCAAAAATATGTAACATGCAATGAGTATTTTTCTAGTTAGAGTTTGAGTTAGATTCAAGTGTTTTCGTTTGGTAAGTGAGTTGTTCTTGGATGGATAATGCTTGTAGTGAGTCTTGTACTATCTTCTTTTGATCATTTGATCAATCACCATTCATTTTTTGTGGTAAAACTTTATAAGTTTTGTTATAATTCTATTTTTATTTCCAAAATGTATATGTATATGTATGATGTATGATGATCAAGTAATAAAAGTAGCATGCATGTGTAGATCTAGGTTAAAAATGACTAAATCAAAACTTGCTAGAACTCATTAGAAATTTAGTGTTGTTGTAAACAGTAAGTTTTGGATTTTTACATAACTATTAGACTTTAGATGATTTACTTAT
The DNA here is from genome assembly GCA_026074375.1 of Tanacetum coccineum. Classification (NCBI taxonomy): domain Eukaryota; kingdom Viridiplantae; phylum Streptophyta; class Magnoliopsida; order Asterales; family Asteraceae; genus Tanacetum; species Tanacetum coccineum. The sequence goes on along the minus strand of BQNB010103646.1, from coordinate 20,462 downwards.
GTTTGTAGGAATTGAATGTGATTATGTGGCTTATTGGATATCAATGGAAAGTACCAAATTGGAACCATGTTATGCACCATTTTTACAAAAGACATCAAATCTGGACCTTGCTGGCGAACGTATATAAAAAGTCATGATTGCGTACTGAGTTGGTTAAAAACCTATAACTATGAGACCTAGATAAAATCATGTAGGATCTGCACCAATTGGATGATCAACCAATTCATTATGGTTTGAAAATGATATCACAAAATGGTTTTGAGGAGTTGAATTTTCAGCCAAAAATGTCAACTTGACCTTTGTATGATGAAGTGACCTTAATTATATATTTATTTAAAATAAGTATAAAAATGACTTATGATTTATAATGTATATTTAAAAATGAAACTAGGAATGTAAATTTTATAAGTATACCAATTATGGTTTGAAAGATATGACTATTTTTGTAAGCATGAACATATAAATTTTTTTACGTCTATATCAATACTAAAAGTTGTAGAAGCGTTTTTGCGACTAAAACCGAGATGTAGGACCACTTGGACACTTTTTATATGATGAACACTGATAATAAATTTAAACTGACATCTGAGAACCCGAAAAATTTACTATAAACTCTTAAACATCTTTAAAATGGAATATTTGTCCAGATCGGGCCATTAGGCCCAATGTATATGAATGGTTTTTGGACCTTAACCTTTGGACCAAACACACATTGGGTCCAATTAATGGGTTAAGATCTGGTCTGGGACTTATTATAATGACTAAAATTCTTAATGAAAATCATAAATGGGGCCTATTGGGCCTTTGGACCAAAAATGGTAATACTAGTGAAAATGAGCTAAGTTAGTACATGTAAACACATAGAAGACTATGAGAATAAAAATTTTGGTGAATTATAAATTGATGATCATATATATAAGATTCACACACACACACACACACACACACACATATATATATATATATATATATATATATATATATATATATATATATATATATCTATATATATATATATAGATGTTATATATATTTATAATAAGTATATATATTTAAACGTACTTTAAATTGTGAATTTTATTTAATCGGACTGAAACTTAAGAACCAGTCTTTTTGTATAGGTCCGGGTGATTACGTGCGGACGGTCAAAGTTCGGCACTATCGTAACCGTTACTTTCTTCCGATATTATCAAGTGAGTTCATAGCCTCGCATTTTTACACTTTAATTGTTTTATGAACCCCGCGAGGGAGATAACATGATTGTTTTTAAAATAGACAAAGGGCCCGAATGTATGCTAGTTGCCTTGTTTTATTATAGTTAGCTTAACTCGTTGATAAAGACCTGGCGAAAATCTGAATCTGTTAATGCCAGGAATTAGGCATACGCTTATTTCATGAAATAGTAATATTTGGAGGGCTACCACCTTCGTGCCGTGACGACTTGCTTCGTCTTGTGTCGGGAAATATGACACCACGGATGCTCATTGTTTATAGAGATTTAAGATACAACTTATAGCGACGGTTGTATAGTGGGCATTATATTGACTGGTAAAAAGAATTCAAATCCGTTGATAGCTGATAGTTTGCTAAAAACTATAAGGTTATCAATGCACCTTATTACTACAATGAAGTATTGACTAGTCCATAGCAAACGAATTATGGTAAAGACTTAACAAATCCATTGATGGCTGTTAGTTTGCCAAAAACTACAAAGCCAACATAGTTGGATGTTGCTGTGTAGCTGTGAAGAGAAGACAAAGACTAAAAGACAAAGTATGATCTGGTTTTTCAAAGAACATGAAACAGATCATCATTCAAGAGAAGCTAAGGACTTGAAGACATGCTTGAATACAATTCTCAAAAGCTCAAACTGAAGACAACTGAAGAAACTTGAAGTTAACAAGTGAAGTTCAAGTTTAGGGGAGGATTGTTAGGAATTTTGTATAACAGAATTAATTCTATTAGTATTATAGTTAGTTCTGCTAGTGTAATAGTTAGTACTGGTAGAAGGTTTATCATAGTTAGTACTGGCAGTATTAAATAGTTAATACTGTTTGTGTAATAGTTAAGTCTGCTTACACAAAAATTAGTTAGAGTTAAAGATATGCATGAGATATCTTAGGAAAAGATATGCATTATCTTTATACGCGTTTTGTAAAGCCCATTAGGGTTTCCTTAGTCTATAAAAGGATCCCTAGGCATAGTCAGTAGATATAGTTCTACAGAAGATCATAGAGATCGAATAGTAATCATAGTTTGTAATCTGTAATCTAGGCAGATTCAAAGTTCAATATAAAAGTGTTTTGATTGTGTTCTTCTTTACATTGTTGATTAAATTCCGCGTAATCAATAGTGGTTAATCATTGTTTCATCATTGTTACTTTAGATTTATCTAAGGCAACAAACCCTTTACAAGCTAAAGGTTAAGATCCATTAAGCAAAGGGATCCTACAAGTGGTATCAGAGCTTGTGAGGAAACTCTGAAAAAGAAGAACTTCTTGCGTGTTACTTCTTAGATAAATAACACAAGATAATATAAGAACGACCAAAAAGTCGTTTAAAACTGATACATTGGATTTAATAAAGTATGTGTTACAAAAGCCCGAAGCTTTACTTGTTTACTTGTTATTATTACAAAGATTTCCAGCCCATAACAGATATACAAAATGTAATGCGACTAAATCTTTAATGCATGACTTCAAAATATAACCACCAATGTATCCTTCGCACCTCGTGCTTAATGACCTCCTGAAAAACATTGCATTTAAAAACGTCAACATAAAGTTGGTGAATTTATAGGTTTATGTAAATGTATATGCAGGACCGCAAGACTTTCCCAGTGATAATGCAACAGATGCAGACATCACAAAATGCAATTACGTTTGCCTAAGCTCATGACACCGAAGCTCGACATAATTGAATACAATATATAAATATTGCCTACATTGCCCGTGATGATGTTCAACCCGGTAACTAACCAGTAATCCGACAGTGATATACGTTCGTTTACCTAATAAAGCTAGAGTCACCCGAACGGGGAAGTCAATCCCAAATAGATCTATCTATAATCATTCGCGCTCACATTCCAGTAATTGACAGTTCATGATTCATGGGCATAGTGGGTTATCGCTACTTAGGCAAAACGTAATCATGATAAAATGTACACTTGCGTCCAATTTGTAAAACATGCATATGTTTCTCACCCCAAAAACTTGTAAAGTAATAATTGTAAAACATGGGGCTATGAACTCACCTTGAGTGAGTAAACTGATAACAAAATATCCCAAGTAAAAACGTGTCACGCTAACGCTCGAATGCAACCTAGTTAATATAGGTCGAATCAGTATTCAAGTATGTTGTCTAACAACAACTGTATATAATCCTATATAGTTATCATCGTACTAATACTATCGATCTCGTTGCTATCATAAGTTTAAGAGGTCATGACATGAACGTACGAGGAGTAGGACACTTTAAAAAATCGTAAAGCCCAACAACTCGCAATACGCCATTCCAAAATCCTCATTATTAAATTCCCTAGTAATATAGCACACGATAACTTATAACAAAATAATCAATATAGCTATATCACCATCTATTTGTTTAAGTGAAATCGTAATTATAAAGTAAAAACGTTATAATAATTACGCCTTTTGTAAAAATGACATAACTTTGTCGTTTTGAAGCCCCTGTTTCTCGCGTTTCTTCCGCCCACGACTTTCGATTAAGACGAGTGATCATAAAATCACATTCTTAGGTTTTTGAGATTCTGTGATGAATAGTGTTTTTACTGTTCATAACAGCTATATAATCGTTTTTATACGTAAAACCCGTTTTTGTCGTATTTTATTCGTTATAGCTCTGTTTTTAGCGATTCTTTCAAACACGTTCTCGTAATTGAAAGTTTTATCATATTATTGAGGTTTATAAAATATAAGTTTCTGTAATGAATAGTACTTTTTATAAAAATTGTTTTATAAAAGGAATTAACGTATCGTAAACTTGTAATTGTCGAATCTTCTATCGTTAGTAAATCGGTTTTTCGAGTTCTTCATGACCACTCGATCCTTGTGACAATGTGGATTTTATAAAATCACAAAACATATATGTAAATTTCGATACTGAACAGCCCCTAAGATATTTTTTTTTTCCAAATGTGTTTTAAAACTTGTTTTTAGGACTTTTTAGCTTTTACCACTTTGTACAAATCCCATTAGAACCCTTAATATCTTTATGTCTTACATATATAGGTCCATTAGGTCCATGATGTTTTGTTCATGTGAGTCCAAGATAACAAGATTAACATGTTATTTTACCATTTTCACTTGTAATTCATAAGTTAACTTTTAGAAACCCTAATTTGCACTTAAACATTTTATACTTAACCATCATGTTAAAACACTTATACATTCCTTTTAACATAATATTATCATCCATATGACATGTAAGTAAGTGTACAAAACCAGCTCATAATATATATTCCTTTTACATATCAAAGTACCCTAATTTGGTGATTTAGCTAAATATAACATATGAACACATAAAATCTTAGTTATGAAATGATTAAGATTTATATATAACCTTGTGTGGATGAGTAGAGATGAGAATAACAATCACACCCTTGTGATTAACAACCTTGGCTTGAAAATATAAGGTGAAAACCCTAATTTTCCCAAGTAAACCCTTTCTTCCTTTTCTTGATTCCTTCCTTGCAAATGGTTAACCAACTCTTGAAACCACCTTAGAATACCTTAGATATGATGTGTGTATGCTTGTATAATGATAGAAAATCAAGCTATGGATTTTGTTTGGAGGCTATTTTGAGCCGTGAGCTATAAAGGAGACAAGAGAAGAGTTTTTGTGATTTTTGTTAAGTGTTTATGAAAGAAAGAGTGCATGCATGCTATTTATAGTGAAAATATCTAATTAACCTAACCATGGTCCCACTTATAACCCTTGCACAAGGTTAATTAGTCATGTGGTTCAGGGGTGTAAGAGTTGGTTCCCTATGAACTTTCACACCTTGATATTTTGAGCAATGATATCTCGTGGTCCTATCCTTGAAAATTTAGGCCACATAGGCTCCCATGTGGATGTTTATAATGATAATTTGTGTATTGGCTAATAAATCGATGGTATTCGTTTAAGCGTAGTTAGTTTTAGGTGCTTCCGGGAAATGCCGAAACGCGTTTTATCGCGAAACGTAAGCATTTTACGTAGCCAATAAAAATAAGATGAACAAAGTTATTAATTATCCTCATAATAATCATATAACACTTGCTTGATGTAAACATTTAATCATTTAATGCCCGTTTACATTGAATGATCATTTTTAGTTTACGCGATTTAACTTAACGTTTACGGTTTAAGAGCAAACGCGTAAAACCCTAAAAATAAATTGTGAATTACATAATGTCATACAATGACCGAACACTGAAGGTGTAAAGTCTTCCCTCTTTGTCACCCCATTAAATGAGCCTTGTCCTGAAGGCTTATCATGCGGCACTTTGACACGGTGCAGTCGTGGGTGTAGAGTTTTGATATTTCTTCCTGAATTGATCTTCACGTTCCCATGTAAACTCAGGGCCCCGCCTAGAGTTCCATCGAACCTTGACAATTGGGACACGGCTTCGCCTCAATTGCTTGACTTCGCGATCCATGACTTCCACAGGCTCTTCAACAAAATGAAGCTTGTCATCCACTTGGAGTCCTTCCAACGGAACGACTAATGGATCATCAGAATAACATTTCTTCAAGTTGGATACATGAAACGTATTGTGGACCCTGCTCAGCTCTTGAGGAATCTCAAGCTTGTAAGCAACGGCTCTAACCTTTTCCAAACACTTTGAAAGGTCAGACATAATCTGGGGGTTTAACTTTTCTCCGCCATTTTGCCAAAGGTACAGACCCCTTTTCAATGCGAAACCTTTAGCATAACCTTATCACAACTTAAACTCCATCTTTAACCTTAAAATCAGCGTAGCTCTTTTTGTCGATCGGCGAATGGTTTTGAATCCTTTGTTTAATCCGGGATGATCCTCTCCGTTGTTTTCCTGTCACTAATTCGGGACCAATGAGTTGAACTTGTCCAACCGCGGACCCATACACACAATGAACGGGTGCAACGACAATTTCGACCATAAAAGTTATCTTAAAGGGTGCAGCTTAATGCTAGCAATGATAACTGTTATTGTATGGAAAAACTTGACTAATGCAAATGTTTAAACCCAACCATTTCAAAGTCGATTACGCAGCCAAGTAGCATATCCCGAGAGTTTGGATTGTTCTCTCACTTTGTCCCGTACGGTTTGCGGATGAATAAGCCTACTCATGATCTAAACTTGTACCTAAAAGCTTCTGAATGTGACCTCCAGAAATTGATGCGAACCGAGGGTTCTACGATCACAGATAATTGAAACAGGGAATTCCATGCTTCGTGACTACCTCCGTTAGGTACATTCTTAGCCAAGTTTATCCATAGGATCCGTTTCCCTCATTGGCAGAAAAAATGCAGGACGTTGTAAGTTGATCAACAGATTCACCCCCCCACCCCCCACCCCCCCCCCCCGCCCCCCCCCCCCCCACCCCCCCCCCACCCACCCCCACCCCCCCACCCCCCCCCCCCCCCCCCCCCCCCCCCCCCCCCCCCCCCCCCCCCCCCCCCCCCCCCCCCCCCCCCCCCCCCCCCCCCCCCCCCCCCCCCCCCCCCCCCCCCCCCCCAACCCCGCCCCCCCCACCCCCCCCCCCACCCCCCCCGCCCCCCCAAATAGTGTCATAACCTTGTGATGACTTAGGAAGCTTCGTGACAAAATCCATCGTGATGTTGTCCCACTTCCATTGAGGTATCTCGGGCTGTACTAACAAACCCGATGGTCTCTGATGTTCGGCCTTGACCTTAGCATAGGTCAAACACTTGCTAACATAAGTGGCGATGTTGGCTTTCATATTGGGCCACCAGTATAGTTTCTTCATATCCTAGGTACATTTTGCAAACCCGGATGACTAAGTATTTAGACTTGTGGGACTCGTGCATGAATCATGAGTCCTTAGTCGCCATAACATGGTAACCAACTCCTGCCATTTAAGCACATAGTTCCATCCGCACGTGGTTCCAACTTTTTCGTTCTAAGTTTCTCCGGATCTTTTGAATTCTCAACCAATATACCCCCAACATCCTCCTTCTTGATGTTCTCCGGCTTTCGTGCTTCAGTCTGAGCTTTCAAGGTTTGTTTAAAGATTACAAGCCAAGTATCCTCACTAAGGCCCGAACCCTTATGGTTCTTGTTCCTTCCTGCTCAGAGCATCAACAAACAACATTCGCCTATCCCTGTGATAACGAATATCGCAATCGTAAATCACTCAGCAACTCCTAACCAGCGACGTTGCCTTCATATTTAATTCCCTCTGATCAAGAATGTGTTTAACTTTTTGTGATCAGTGAACACCGTGCACTTGGTTCCGTACAGATAGTGCCTCCAAATCTTTAGAGCAAACACTACTGCCCCAAGTTCTAAATCATGAGTCGTGTAGTTCCTTTCATGAATTTTTAACTGGCGTGATGCATAAGAAATCACCTTTTCTCTTTGCATCAACACAGCGCCCAAACCCTTCTTTGAAGCATCGCAATATGCGATGAAATCTTCGCTTCCCTCAGGTAAGGCCAGGATTGGTGCACTGCACAGCTTCTGTTTCAACAGTTGAAAAGCTGCTTCTTGTTTATCGCCCCAATCAAACTTAACACCTTTCTGGGTTAGTTTGGTCATTGTCTTGGCGATCTTTGAAAACCCTTCGATGAATCTTCTATAATAGCCGGCAAGGCCCAAAAATTGGCGAATCTTGTTGTGTTTGGAGACACCAAACGTTGATAGATTTAATTCTTGGCAGGGTCAACTGATTACCTCGACAGTCAATCACGTGACCGCGGGGAATTGTACCCTGAAATCCAGATTCACACTTGAGAACCTTGCGTACAATTCTTCCTTCTTAAGTAATTTCAAGATCTGCCTAAGGTGTTCTCATGTTCCCTTATTACTTTTGGAGAGATCAAAAAGTCATCGATGAAGACAATCACAAACTTGTCCAAATACGGTTTTGACACACCCAGTTTCATAAGATCATGAACACGCCTTGGTGCATTAGTCAAAGCCAACAAGGCATCGACTTGGGAATTCATAGTGACCATATCGAGTCCTGAATGCAGTCTTAGGAAGGTCCTTCTTCTCGAACTCTCAACTGGTGATACCTTTGACTCATATCGATTTTTGAATAAATACATCGACCCCTTGCAGCTGGTCGAATAGTCATCGATCCTTGGAGTGGGTAGCGGTTCTTCCCTGTCAGGATTTTGTTCAATTCCCTGTAGATCGATGCACATCCGAAAAAGACCCATCTTTCTTCTTCTTTACAAACAGAACGGCGCTCCCAGGGTGAAAGGAACTTGGTCTTATAAAGCCTTTGTCCGTAAGTTTTCCCTTAGTTGCTAGCTCACCGCTAGCACCTTCATTTTTTCGAACGGTGCCTAATCTATAGGTCATTTCTACAGGTGTAAAGCACCTGGTACCAATCCGATTCGAAACTCCACTTGTTCGAGTTGGTGGTATACCCGGCAAGTCCTCAGGAAAGACTTCAGGAAATTCTTGACAACAGCACAAAGTAATCTTCAATCTTTCTTTCTCTCCTTGACTTGTCTCCGTCTTTTGGTTGCGGTGATTATTTCCTAAGAATACGTGACATCCTTTCGTTAAATACTCTTGAGCCTTAGTACACGAGATGATGTTTAATCGGGTCCCGTGTTTATTGCTGCTTCCATCACCACGAACGATTAAAATTTTGTCTCCAAAAGGAATACGAACGATCTTTTCCGTACAGACAATAACAGCATGGTACTTTGCCAACCAGTCCATACCAATTATCACGTCAAAACTAACCGAGTTTCTACGGCATAGGTTTTATGTTGAAAGGATGATTTAAGAGCTTTAATGTACAACCCCGGATAATAGTGTTTAATCCAACTATTCGCCCGTCGGCTAGTTCGACATTATAATTATGATCTAATGTTGTCGGAGTGATAATAATTCAAGAGCTAAATGCAGTAGATACAAAACTCCTATCAGCACCGGTATCAAATAAAAAAGATGCATATTGGTTGTTTAGGAGAAACGTACCCGTGACGACATTGTTGTCCGGGTTTGCCCCTGCATTGCCCACGGCATACACCTTTGCCTGAGCCTTGGCATTTCCAGCCTGATTACCCCAGTTGTTGTTGTTCTTCAATTTTGGGCAATCCTTCTTGAAATGCCCTTGAGCACCACATTCAAAACAAGCCCTCTGATTAGCCCTAGTGTTGACATTTGGGGGACTCCTGCAGTCACGACCTAAATGACCAATCGGTTTGCACTTGCTGCATTTGGGAGCACAGGACCCTCATGGTGATAGTTTTCAATTTATTTAGGAACACAGAGGTTTAGGTAGGGCACTCCGTATGGTTTCCTATCACCATTTCCTTCGGCATAAGCTCTTCCAGGTTTGTCTCTTGTCTTGGTTGCTGATTTTGTTGTTCCGGCAGTGTCATCAGCCTTTTCTTTTGTTGTCATCCTGGCGTTCAGACCAAGTGTGATTTTTTTGTCCATGAGTTCAGTGGCGAAACCTCATGCATCCCTGCATAGTTTTTTGGCTTATCGCCACACACTGCCATGGATCGTGTCGGGCAAGCCACTGACATATTTCTCAACTTGGTCTATTTCTTCCGGAAACATCCGATCGCACATTAGTGCCAGTTCTTGGAAACGTTGGCTATAGGCTACCACATCGTTACCCTTTACCTTCAAATTCTACATTTCGAACTCCAGTTTCTTAATTTCGCCCCTTGGGCAGTATTTGTCTGTCATCATCTTTTTCAGTGTCCTCCATGGCATTGCATGGGCAGCTTCAGGAGTAGTGGTCTTAACATGGGAGTTCCACCATGTAAGAGCATTTCCTTGCAGGGTACACGTAGCAAATTTGACTTGGCATGCTACTGTACAGTTGCTTATGCTATAAACAGATTCCATCTTTTCAAACCACTGAGTGAGTCCGACAACTCCCTCAGTGCCCTTGAAGTTCAAGGGTTGGCATTTTAGGAAGTCCGGGGTAGTGCATTTCACAGCAACCTGCACCGGCCCTTTCTGACACCACACCCGTTCCTGAAGTATGGCTATCATCGCCATTTCGGGTTGCATAACGTGCTGCCAGTGCAGTAGTAACGCCTTCATTAATCATTGCCTGAATTTGGGCATTGGTGACAAGTGTAGTGGTATGAGTGTCTGTGACTGGTGTTAGTGTTGCACTTGGGTTTAACCTCATGGTCCTTCTCTTTGGTGCCATTTTCTTTAAATAAAAAAGAAAACATAATACTCGTTAGATTTCATAAAATCGTAACTATGACATAACATATACATATTAAATAAAACGAGAATCCACATCACAACATGAAATGAACAACTATTATTGAAACTAATCGTGTATAGACAAAATCGACAGTCATTTATAATAAATTCGATTCTCATAGATAACGTAATCCATCATTTCATATATATAACTTGGAAAAAACATACATGTCAAATCAGAAACAAGATGATTACTACACTCGGTTTAAAAGACAAAAGAAACAAACCTAAAGCATACTAGCCGGATAACCCGTAACACTTAGTATGGCTGTACATGGATAGATAATACCTGAACAAAAGACCTAAACTGGGTAGCTAAACAAAAACCAAAAGATCTATACAGTCTGCTAGCTGGAATAACCCATAATACTTAACAGGCTGCATAGCATACTGATAACATATCCAAATCTAGGAGCTGCTACCACATAGCCTATCCTGGTGCAGTAGGCTGGTGCAGGACCTTTTGCGGGTCCATGCTGCCTCTAAACTCGACTCATTAAGTACAATCCATTCAGTGTCCGAAGTACCATTCAGCATACCTAATGGTCCACAATCAATTGAACCTGTCTCCTGTGGTCTAATGCCAACAACTCAGAAATTACCCATGTCTCCTGTGATCTGCTGACTGTAACTCTGAAATCAATGCACTCTGCGCCACTACCGTAGTACGTAATGACATAACATCTGAACGTGCATAGTCGCTAGCATCCATGGATAGTCCCCAAGCCTCACGAGCCATCTTAGCCTCTCTCTCTCTATCATTACTGCTAAACGACGATGAACAGGCCTATCCCTATACAACAAGTTGACTCGGCCTCTCAGTTGAGACCGGTCATCTTGAGCATCCTCCATAATACCATACATGCTGGTAGTCTCCTCCTCAACAATGGTAGCAAGATCGGTAACCCTCTGATTGACCCCCTCTACGGTGGTCGGTGCAATCTCATCGATGGCTCCTACCAGATCATCCCATGTATCCGTAATGTCATAGTCTAACTCCCTAGACGTCGAACATCTAGGAGGGACATCAACCATATCGACAAATCCATAAAGGTCCTCCCTCGCTATGGAGTAAGGGTCGTCCCTCGCTATGGTAGGTCTATCCTGCCTAGCAGCACCGGCTGCTGAACTCTCCCCGACCTCACGACTAGGGGTGGGAGAAGCAAAATGCACCCTCTTCCGAAGAGGTAAACAACTCTTCCCTAGGAGGAAGTGATATGGATGGCTCATCCCGGATAGATATCCTGGCAGTCATCCGGTGTACAGGTGGGACAGAGTCGGCCGGAGCTGGGTGCTCCTCCTCCTCCTCCTCCTCCTCATCATCATCATCCCTATCAGCAGGGTAGTCAGCTGGATCCTCCTCGGGATCCTCCTCTGGATCAGACTCGGGAATGTATCCTGGTGACTCAGCAGTAGGTGAGGTAGCAGCATGCAATGGCTGTTCCTCGGCTAGAAAGACATCATCCTCGGGTGGTATATACTCCGGGTACACCGGCTCCGGTACATAAGGTAAATAAACGGGTGAGGGTGGTGCCTGCTCTGGCTCCTCCGGGCCAGGCACGTAGTCTGGTGATGGTGGTCCCTCAGGGCCAGGTATGTAGTCAGGCGATGGTGGAACCTCAGGGCCAGGTATGTAGTCAGGCGATGGTGGAACCCCATAAGCAGCCATTATGTAAGCATATGGGTCCTCTGGCATAATAGGTGGTCCATCGACTCCTGGTGAGCCAATATCTGAATCGTCCTCGACTGGAATGGATACTGATGTGTATGTAACTGTAGAATGCTCAGAATCTGACATGATAATATCTGAAATCAAAATTAGCTTATATAAGTATGCTAATATAAGACTCTTATAGTAATATACATTTATATTATAACATGTATATCAATCATGAATATCAATCATGCATGCATCTAGCCTAACCGACTAATGCACAATTAGTGTATGTATGTCCCGTGAAAACCCCTTTGTATGAATGCAATGTTTGAAAACGGTTATAGTCCAGCAAAAACATTTGACCTGGTTCTCTATAACCTTGGCTCTTGATACCAATCTGTAACACCCCCAAATTGGGTCGCAGCGGAATAAGGGTCCGGGGCGTGTTACTTCTCAGATCAATAACACAAGATAATATAAGAACGACCAAAAAGTCGTTTAAAACTGATACATTGGATTTAATAAAGTATGTGTTACAAAAGCCCAAAGCTTTACTTGTTTACTTATTATTATTACAAAGATTTCCAGCCCATAACAGATATACAAAATGTAATGCGACTAAATCTTTAATGCATGACTTCAAAATATAACCACCAATGTATCCTTCGCACCTCGTGCTTAATGACCTCCTGAAAAACATTGCATTTAAAAACGTCAACATAAAGTTGGTGAATTTCATAGGTTTATGTAAAAGTATAAGCAGGACCGCAAGACTTTCCCCGTGATAATGCAACAGATGCAGACATCACAAAATGTAATTACGTTTGCCTAAGCTCATGACACCGAAGCTCGACATAATTGAATACAATATATAAATATTGCCTACATTGCCCGTGATGATGTTCAACCCGTAACATCCAGTATCCGACATGATATACGTTCGTTTCCAGTGATAGCTAGTCACCCGAACGGGGAGGTCAATCCCAAATAGATCTATCTATAATCATTCGCGCTCACATTCCAGTAATTGACAGTTCATGATTCATGGGCATAGTGGGTTATCGCTACTTAGGCAACACGTAATCATGATAAAATGTACACTTGCGTCCAATTTGTAAAACATGCATATGTTTCTCACCCCAAAAACTTGTAATTTAATAATTGTAAAACATGGGGCTATGAACTCACCTTGAGTGAGTAAACTGATAACAAAATATCCCAAGTAAAAACGCGTCACGCTAACGCTCGAATGCAACCTAGTTAATATAGGTCGAATCAGTATTCAAGTACGTTGTCTAACAACAACTGTATATAATCCTATATAGTTATCATCGTACTATCGTTCGGGCTATCATAATTTAAGAGGTCATGACATGACGTACGAGGAGTTAGGACACTTTAAATCGTAAATCCAACAACTCGTCAATACGCCATCCGAAGAAGCCTCATTATGAAATTCCCTAGTAATATAGCACTTACTTCGATAACTTAATAACATATATACTCTATATAGAACCGCTTAATAACACCATCTATTTGTTAATTGAAATACTAATTTATAAAGTAAAAACGTTTATAATTACGCCTTTAGCAAAAATGACATAACTTTGTAATTTTAAGCTCGTTTCTCGCGTATCTTACGCCCACGCTTTCGTATTAAGACGAGTGATCATAAACTCACATTTTTAGGTTTTTAGAGATCTGTGATGATAGTGTTTTTACTGATTTCATAACAGCTATATAATCGTTTTATACTTTTAATAACATAAAACCCGTTTTTGACGTATCTTATTCTAAAGCTCCGTTTTTAGCGATTCATTCGAACACTTTCTCGTAATTTGAAAGTTTATCAATATTATTGATGTTTACAAAGTATAAGTTTTCTGCATGAATAGTAACTTTTATAAAAAATTGTTTTATAAGTAATAGCGTCGTAAACTCGTAAAACTCGCCCGTATCTCTTCGTTATAAATCTATTTTCGAGTTTTTCTTATCATATTGGTAATCCTCATGATATGTACTATCTTTATAAAACATATAATGTGCTTTCAAAATCGAACCAAAACAAAAATTTGAGTTTTTGTGAATTTATGCATTTTTAAAGCAAGATTTTATACCATTAGATTCAACACTTTAGGTTACAACTACTTTACAACAAATATATCTTAATTCATACATATATTACATTCAATAGTTCATACTTTGCTCATGTGAGTCCCTAAGATAACAAGATTAACATGTTATTACCAATTCAACTTGTAATCATAAGTACTTTTAGAAACCCTAATTTGCACTTAAACTGTATTATACTTAACCACCAGTTAAAACACATATAAATCCCTTTTAAGCATCATATTAGCATCCATATGGCTGTAAATAAGTTCACAAAACATTGAACATAAGTTAAAAATTCATTTATACATATTCAAGAGAACCCTAGATGGTTGATTAAACTAAGTAAAACCATAATGAACACATAAAATCGTAAATATTAAAAGATTAAGCTTTTGATATAACCTTGTATGGATGAATTAAGATAAGAATAACAATCACACCCTTTGTGATTAAACCTCTTGGCTTGAATAAATGCAGGATGAAAACCCAAAATTTTTTACCAAAAACCCAAATCTAGCAATATCTGGTTAATACCCTTTCAAAGCATTAACCAACCCTTCAATGCTTCTTAAATACCTAAGAATATGAGTGTAAACACTAATATGGTGTAAAGAAAATCAAAGTATGGATTGGTTTGGCAAGGTTTTTGAGCCAGAGGGGTATCATAGAGTAGAAAGAGAGCTTTTTGTGAATTTTTGGTTAAGTTTTTATGAAAGAAAGAGTGAATGCATGTGCTCTTATAGTGTTTTCGGGAGATACATATAAGTAAATTTGATGTCCTATTGAAGTATGTCAAGGTGTAAGGACTAGAAAATAAGTTGAAGCCCTACTTGGATAAGAAAAGCAAGTCATAGAATCAAGTTGATGCAAAGCATGAATTGAGATATTTTTTGTGAAATTTCCTGGTCTTATCTATCTCCTAGTCCATAACATACACGAAATATAAGTTATATGTAAAAAGTTTAGATATGTATTTTGAACATATATATAATGTAATACATGCATTATAAAAATTAAAATGTAGTAGTATAACATAGAAAAATGTTACTTGTACATTGTAAGTTATGATTGAATTCCTCATAATGTATATTAAGAAGTGATAAATACTTGAAGTTTTAAATAAACTTTAAGTATTGGGTATAAATTTTGGGTATTTGATGAAGCGTAGATAAGTTAACGTGCTTTCGGGAAGGCTTAAACGTACTTTATCGCGAAACGTAAACACTTAACGTAACCAATAAAAATAAAATGTGCAATGTTAATAATTATCCTCTAAATAATCATATAACACTTGTTTGATGTAAACATTTAATTGTTTAATGCCCGTTTACATTGAATGATCATTTTTAGTTTACGCGATTTAACTTAACGTTTACGGTTTAAGAGCAAACGCGTAAAACCCTAAAAATAAATTGTGCATTACATAATGTTGTACAATGACCTAAAACATGAGGTGTTATATATTAGCCTTCAAACATCCTAATTAATACAAGAGTAATTGTTTTAGCCAAGGTAAACTAACCGAGATAACGAATGATACCAAAAACTAAACGATTACAAATTACACGTTGTCTTCTATGGATTGGAATGCGTAGCAAGACCTCTTCTGCTCTTTTTCTCTGCTAAAAATCAACTTTTGTGGTTTAGGTATCGAGAATATGATTTAGCACACTTAAAACTCATTTTTGAGTTTTGTATTTATAGGGTCTGGAAGTCGGTTCGATACGGCGTATCCAAGGGATTGGATACGGCGTATTGGAGTTTCTTGGAGTAGGGACCACGTTTGATATCTTCCAGAATATTCACATACTATATATCCAATACGGCGTATTGGTCTTCTCTGGATACGACGTATTGAGCTTGTTTCCTTTGTGGTCTTTGGTGAGTGCAGGCACGGATACGCCGTATCTTCCTTGATGGATACGGCGTATTGGTAGTCAGAATAGTAATCTTCAAAATATCTTCGTTTAAGCTCCAAAATGCGCGCCTTTTGCTAATATTCACCAAGTACTCCATAATTACTGCAATTCTCAAATATAAATGATTAAGTAACAATTCTTTGCAATAATTATACAAAATGGGTTAATTACATGGGATAAATGATGCTATAAAATAGACGTTATTTGATGTCATCAAATATCCCCCCACTTGAATCCTACTTGTCCTCAAGTAGCCTTTAGAAGTTTATAAAAATGTATCCCTAAGGATATTTTCCGTTAAAGCATTTATTTGATCTATTACAAGTACACAACCAAACACCTCACGAAATAGGAAGATGAAAACACTCAAATCACTCAACTAATCTATGTGGTAACATGTAACTAATTCGCTCAATTGCTCGGTCGTGACGAGTATTCTATCATAAGCTTGGCAAGGATACACATCTCCACCGCTAAAGCTAAGGAGTAACAAGTTTATAAAGGTAAATATGGGTTTGTATGATAAGGCTTAGGGTTGATTACTCTAACTAATCTTTATCGATACCAATATTCCAGGAGGGCGACAAAGACCACACATACACACCCGTAACGACGGGATAGACACATGTGACTGCTCACTCCCACCTCGAATAAGCTAAAGAGTAGGAATAGTAGAGTAATATAGGGTATGGATCTTCTAACTTTCACCAATAGTAATAAACCAACAAGGCAGCTGAGACATGCATACATGGCCGTAACGACGGAATAGACATGCACGCTCGATCACATCCTCATTCGCGTAAAACCCATGGTTAATGATTAGGAAAGGGAAAAAAAATTGTTGTTAAATAAAAATACGAAACAAATAGATTAGACTAAAATACAAGTTTGCTAGACATTTTTTTCGGAAAACGACCGTTTACCATGATAAAGACCACAACTATTTACAACTCTTGATCATAGATAAAAAATCACAACCTAAGTTTGGCGTTCCCGTAACTCAACATCCAATCATCCCTACTTTACATACTTACAAGCAAGTTGCGATATCTTCCACTTTATACAATACTCTACATCGTCGATTCGTATCAACGAAGTAATCGATCCTTCTTGTAATTCCTCGGTTAGTAAGCGAAACGATTATCTTCAACTTTCTTTCTCTTTTTTGTTGTCGATTTTTTTTAATTTTTCGATTATTTTGTAAACCTAAACAACTAAACTCCGGTGTAAATTCACCATCTCCACGAGTCCCACCATCCACCCCAATAATAATTCCTGATAATTCCTTCGGTATTCATCATTCTTTCGATGTACCATTAAATTGCGATAGTAGAAAAAATACAAGAGTTTTGACTTATAATATACATCTCATTTGCAATGGTCAAATTTACTTCCAGCCGTACCAAAGGAAAGGACAAATTTTACACAAGACTCGGGAAATACAAACTTTACACCTTTAAGCACTAGCAACTATACAATAAACTTAATCAACAGTCAGGCTAAAGTGTAAAGGTGTAACAAATAAATAATTGTGTAGTTCCTAAGATAGGCTCTACGGTTTTGTTCAAGGGTATCTTATTCTTTAAAATGAGAGTAGACAAAGGGTTTATACGTGGGTTAACTAACCAAAATGTTTTGTCTGTAGTTTTTTGGTAAGTTATTTTTAATAAGCAACATGTAAAGCAATTTGGGGTGAAAATCCTAAAATTTACCAATTTAAACAAGTTACTCCATCTAAATCCATAGTACTTATCACTGCGGTCTCGAATAGATATACCAAGCCAAGTTCTAAAGTCTACAACATCACCGACACACTCATATTTTGTGGAATTTGGGTAAACATTTAGAAACGGATAAGGTTAAATCCTCACAATATCTAACAAGGGTTATTGTGTGCGGGTTATGTATCAAGTAATTTTACCAAAGTATGCTTGAATTTTTTTTTAATTTGAGCATAATTTAAGCATTTTAGTGTGAAAAATAGGACAAGTATACATTCTAATTTCATCCCCCCACTTGAATTATACAACGTCCTCATTGTATAGATAAAACATTAAATTCAGGAATTAAAAAGAATTAGAATGAGAAGCTCCCCTGATATTTGCTCGGTAGATTCTCCATGTTGAGTTATTAAGCAAGAATTCATGTTGAATAGCCGTCTTGAGGTTTCAAGACTCCAACACTTCAAGATCTCCAGATTTGTAAATTCTCCACCAATATTCGTCGATATTTCTTTCATGAGGTCCTGTGTAAAAATAGGAAAAACGTGTATTCCTATCTTGGTACTTACGGTTAATTTAAACTAAACTAAACAAAACTGTACAAGAGACCGATACACCGTATCCATAAACTGGATTACGCTGTATTGAGAAACCTGTACAAAGTATCTAAATACGGGTCAGTTTATTGAATACGCCGTATCATGTGCATGAATACACCGTATTGACAGAACTAACAATAATGTTTTTAATGTGCATAAAAAAATAAAAACTGATAATGTCCAGACAATTAATACGCCGCATGGTATGGAGCGGATACACCGTATTGATGTCTGGGAAGATAGACTCGATAAAATTAAATAACATTCCGGGTTGTCTCCCGGGAAGCACTTTTGTTTACAGCGAAGTCTTTAAGTTAGACTTTTTCTCCAGCTTCTCTTCACTCAGCTCTAGTTACCATCCATCCTTCGTCCATCATGCGAAATATTTCCTGGTATGCTCGGCATGCATCATCGCTTGTTCTCGCCAAATCGTCGTATTCACCTTCTTTAATAACAACATACTCTTCGTCTTGTCCGAATGAATACTTGATAATCTTGAATCTCCTTATATTGCATACCGGTAGTTCGTGAGCTTTACATAACTTTTGTCTTTCATCATGAGTTTCATTATCTATTTCATCGTGATTGTAGTGGGTAATCTCGTGGTCTTCCCATCTTCTCCAACCATCTTTGCATGATTCATCATCACTGATTGAGCCTTCCATGATAGCTTTATTCCTTAAAGCTTCATCTTTTAGTTTGCTATCTTCTAAAGCTTCGTACCATTCAAGGTCTTGGTAATGGAGGGAGTTTCCAATATGGTAAGCTCTGAGCAAATTTCCTCCATTACAATAACCATCCTCTCTCTAACTACAGGTTGGCCATTCCGAACATGCAGTCTTATAATTGAAAGGTTTGCAATCATATTTGACTGGTTTTGGCTCCTTCTATATTCCATTATCGAGCCACGACTTATCATATACCCATGGTACATTCTCGTTCCATTCATAAATCCAGACGTCTTTGTAATCTTCATAGGTTTTAAACCCCATAATATCCTATGTAAGTAAGTCCAGATCTACTTTGAGAAGGTAGTTAAATTCATTGAATGCCAAACAGAGAGGTGTCTCGTAGTCAAAAATGTCAATTTCTATCTTAAAGATTTCGGCAGTTTCATCCTCCTTGTTACTCAAGTACTTTTTAAGATTAGAAGATTCATCATCAGATACCTCAATTTCATCACCACCCATTTTCTAGTAATCCCACAAAGCTTCTTTGGTGAATATATCTATCGTTTTATAGTTTACAAACTTTGTAGCCAACCATCCTTCAAATCTTGGGTTGGTTGGGTCCCATTTTATAACGGGAGTGTTATTTCCCTCGATGTGAGAAGGCGGGTAGTATTTTCTAAAAAATTTAGCAGTTAAGTCGACCCAACAAGTGATTGATTCTTTGGTTCTATCAAACCATCTCCGCGTACCTCTAGCCAATGAGATTGGGAAAACAACAATTCTTAGTTTATCATGATCTACATTGGGTAATTTGATTAGGTCAATAATTTTTAGGTAGTATTCAATATGCTCAACTGCGTCTTTCTCGTTAGTTCCACTAAAAGCATTATTGTGCAGATCATCCAAGAATTTTCCTTTTAGCTCATTTTCCCCGTTAACTGTAATACTTGTAATCCCGGAATACCATCACTTCTTCAACAGGATTTGCTCTGAAGAAAGATAAAAAAAATTTAGCACGGAAATCAAATATGAAAACTTTGATTCTGATTCTGTTTCAGTTGATCGATACGCCGTATTCAATAGAAGCGAATACGCCGTATTAATCACTTGAATGAATACGCTGTATTGGACAGAAAGTTGGATACACCGTATACAATGGAAGTGGATACGCCGTATCGAGTTATCGACCAGAACAGTGTATTAGAAAAATAATTAAATACGCAAACAAATATACAAAAAAACAATTAAACTAACAAATATACAAAATATACAGAATATACAAGAATTTAGACTAATCTAATTTACACTACTCCTAAGGGTTAGATCTAATGTTTAAAGCCAAAATATAAAATAAAA
>BQNB010103645.1:0-23990 GCA_026074375.1 Tanacetum coccineum | reverse complement strand
TACGTATGTTAGAAGTATTGCAATATTTGGCTTGTTTTGTTCCAGTTCGAAGATCTTTCCGGGTATATTTTTTTTATCTGAATGAATCGTTGGATATGCATTATATATGTGATGAATAAAGTTTTGTATATAAAAAAGTCGTAAATAGGTCAAAGTTGAGGGTACGGTTTGTAAGTTTTCCTTTTTTTTCTTCATATTTATAGTAAACTTCAACATTTTTTATAAAATCGTGCATATTTCAGAAGCATTGCAATATTGTGCTCGTTTTGTTCGAAATTCAAAGATGTTTCCGCGGGTATTTTTTGATCTGAATGAATCGATAGATATGTGATATATATTTGGTAAATAAAATTTATTATATAAAAAGTTGTAAATAGTTAAAAGTTGGGGGTCCGTTTTATAAAGTTTTTTTTATTCCATTTTGGGCCGGTGTGAGTTTTTTTTAGCTAGATTTTGGACTCATGGTGTTGGCACTGTTTTTGACCTCTAGCGTAATGATAATTAAGATATATTTTATTTCAATTTGGGCCGGTGTGATTTTTTTTTAGCCAGATTTTAGGTGATGGTTTTGGGCCAGATTTTGGACTCATGGCGTTGGCACTGTTTTTGTCCTCTAGCGTAATGATAATTAATATATATATTAGGTGGAATAATACGACGTTGTTTTGACGTCGTATTTTGCGGCCCAAATTTTTAGCCCAACAACAACGGCCCAAACTGTAAAAAAACTTTTCCCGGGCCCAAAATAAATAAATAAAGAAAATTTATAAATTTGACCTTGAACTTTTAACTATTTACGACTTTTTTATATAATAAACTTTATTTATCAAATATATATCACATATCTACCGACTCATTTAATACGACGTCGTTTTGACGTCGTATTTTGCGGCCCAAATTTTTAGCCCAACAACAACGGCCCAAACTGTAAAAAAACTTTTCCCGGGCCCAAAATAAATAAATAAAGAAAATTTATAAAACGGACCTTGAACTTTTAACTATTTACGACTTTTTTATATAATAAACTTTATTTATCAAATATATACCACATATCTACCGACTCATTCAAATAAAAAAATAGTGGCGGAAAGATCTTCGAATTGCGAACAAAACGGGCTCAATATTGCAATGCTTCCGACATACGCATGATTTTATAAAAAATGTCGAAGTTTAATATAGATAGAAAAAAAATTTACAAAACGTACCCTTAACTTTTAACTATTTACGATTTTCTTATATAATAAACTGTATTTATCAAATATATAACACATATCTACCGATTCATTCAGATAAAAAAATACTCGCGCAAAGATCTTCGAATTGCGAACAAAACGCAGACAATTGCAAATGCTTCCATATATATATACGTACGATTTTATAAAAAATGTAGAAGTTTACTGTATATATATTTAAGAAAAATATACTTTCAAAGCACACCCTAAACTACCTAATAATTTTAAAATAAACGACAAGGGTTAGAAACGTACAATTCTATGAAAGTTTAAATTATATAAATAACTTATATTAATACATGTGCTGCAAACAAGTGAGCCCCGCCGCAATGCGTGTATACATTCTCACTCAATACTCATAAAAAAGTCCATAAAAATATGGCCCAAAAAAAACACCGAAAAAGAATAAAACTTAAAAAAAATCACCTTACACAACTTTTTTTAACAAAGATTTAAACCAAGTGATACCAACATACGAAACACAAAATTAAAAGCAAAGGAAAAAAAACTACAAGATACATCTTCGCAGCAACCAAATTAACGGCCTTACCAATATGTCAACTACAAAAACAAAAGCGAAAGAAAAAAAACTACAAGATACATCAAAGAAAAAAAACCACCCACCCCGCAGCAACGCGCGGGCAAGTATGCTTGTTATATACTATAGTAATGTGCCTTTTTGGCCCACTTCAGACTCACAAAAGTTCGGAAGCTCATATAGTATTCCTTCGTTGGCAAGCCCAATAACAAAATTAAGGAATGATTTGGTGAAACTTATTGATAAACAAAAACAAAAGTACAAGGTTTAATTACTAATATACACATTAGGCGTAAAATCCATTGTCGTTTTGACAGTGGGTCACTTGCTACAGTAACGGGCTCTCATTTTGGGCTAGCCCGATTTTAGTTTTTTTTTTTTTTTTAATTATTTTGTTTTTGTTTTTTTTTTTAATTTGTATGCACAAAGTAGGAGGGAAAAAAATATTACAAAAGTTCCGATTTATTCAGATAAAAAAAATACCCGCGGAAACATCTTCGATACCTAATAATTTTAAAATAATCGATATGGTCACAAACGTACAACCCATTATATTAAAAAAAAACCCATATAGCAAAAAAAAACAACACTTTAAACATGAGGCCCAACACATAAGCCATATAAAAAAAATTATTACTAATATACACATTTGTCGACAAACTAGCCTAAAATTCGCATAAAATGTGGCCCAAAATCTGGCCCAAAGTAAAAAAAAAAAAAAACTAGCCCAAAATTAGCCTGAAATCTGGCCCAAAGTAAAAAAAATACAAAACGGTCCCTCAACTTTTAACTATTT
This sequence comes from Tanacetum coccineum, assembly GCA_026074375.1. Lineage (NCBI taxonomy): Eukaryota > Viridiplantae > Streptophyta > Magnoliopsida > Asterales > Asteraceae > Tanacetum > Tanacetum coccineum. The sequence goes on along the minus strand of BQNB010103645.1, from coordinate 21,424 downwards.
ACGATTTTCTTACACAAAAAATCCCGTAAAAAAAATTAACAAAAAAAACACGTCAAGTTTTTATTGTTCACAACTTTTTTACATTCATCGGCCCAAATAAAAAGATATCGAACCGTCCCAAAAAAAGAAAATATTCGGGAAAAAATTAACCCGTCCCAACGCAAAAAAAAAATTCCCGAATCATACAAAAAAAGGAAATATCCGGGAAAAAATTAGCCAAAAAATAGCCTAAAATCTGGCCCAAAGTAAAAAAAAATACAAAACGGACCCTCACCTTTTAACTATTTACGATTTTCTTACACAAAAATTCCCGTAAAAAAATTTACAAAACCGTCCCAAAAAAAGAAAATATTCGGGAAAATATTAGCCCGTCCCAACGCAAATTTTTTTTTCCCCGAATCATAAAAAAAAGAAAATATTAAAAATTAGCCCCGCATAACGCATCGCCCAAAAAAAACCCCCGAAACGTAAAAAAAGATTATTCGGGAAAAAATTAGCCCCGCCGCAACGCGCGAGTTCATTTGCTTGTTCTATATATACCCAATTTAAACCTTTAAATGACATATTTCCCCAACTAAATATCATAAAGTCTATATACCCAATCTAAACATATTTTTGTCATATTTACCCATTTTATTTATATGACCCATTAAAAGTAAACTTACATTATTAAATTCCTATTATACCCTCTATCATATAAAAATCTCTCTTTTCTAAACACAAAAAAAAACCACACCAATCAACTAACCAAACAAAACCTTAGCAATGATTCTAAAACAAACTTTTAAAACCACAACAGCAAGAAACAAACCATTACTTTTAAATCTCTAATCCTAAACAAATTGTGAAAGAATCATAATTCACATTAAAAATGATAAAAAAAATATGTTTGGTAACAGAAAAAAGAAAAAAATTCACATTACAAAAAGAGATCTAGTAATTTTATCACCAATTTCTGTACCTACATATCTGAATATCAAGCAAACATTGAAATCGTCAAAAATTTTAAAGACTACGTGGTTTCCCGAATATAATCATGCAATATATTTTGTGTAAATCTAAATGAGGCAAAAAGAAGCAAGAGTTTTCATAAGGGTATAATTGTCAATAGTTTTGTAATTGATAATTATTTAGACTTTAAATTTATTTTTCATGAATAAAAATAATGAAATGGACAAATCTGACAAATATGATGTTTAGATTAAGCATATGACTTTTTCATAATTGGTTGTGTAAATATGTTATTTGAAAGTTTTATTTTGGTACATGTGGAATTAACCCAAGTACAAAACCAACATAAAATACTTTCGCATAATGCCTTTGAATTATATTTTTTTGGGGGTGATTGTAATGTCCTTGAATTTATATTAGGTCTTTTAAAACCAACATAAAATACTTTCGCATAATACCTTGGAATTATATTTTTTTGGGGTTGATTGTAATGTCCTTGAATTTATATTAGGTTTTTTATTGTTGTGAAAAATTACTTGTAATCGGTATAACACGTACGTTAACAGATGTTCTGCTCAAAAGAAAAGTAACACCAAACAATTTACAAAATCCAAAACTTTAACTGTTTTCCCCATGCTAAAATTCGTTAAAAGCATACAAAGTGCGTTAAATTGTTATGTGGAGAATGTGCTGAAATCTCTCTTACAAATAATACTTTTTGGTTTCTACTGAAGCTTCTGACTTTCTGCTTTGCTCCTAATCATCGCATGTCACATACCCACATGTGACTGCGATTATTAGACACATTTAAACTTGGTCAGCACAAAATTTATCAAATAACCCATTCACAGTGAGCTTACCATATAAAATTAAAACAAAGGATGAAAAGGAAATGCAAGCAAAATATGAAACCCAAAACATACCATCATACGAGGGTTTTTCAGTGGGTGTAGATCAAGGGTAAGTAGGGGAGGCAGCTACTTGCAGGTGTGAGGGGGTGTCAACATGTCATCCATATGGAACACAGCGATATTTTAGACTTAAACTTTCACATAAATAATTAAAAATACATACCCATTAACCTCATCCACGCATCAGTATTTTTATTTACTTTTATTTATGTTTCTTGAATTACATGTCAAACACTCAACAAAGTGACTGGTTATAGAATGCATATACAGATAAAGATACTCCAGTTTCGTCAACCTCTACTTTCATCATATGCCTAAACCAGAGGAGGGGCTCTTTGCCATTACCTGGCAAGTATCTAACTATAACTTCCGGTTCATAAACTATTGCTTCTAAATATATATCTATTAATATTGATCCATGTCTCTTAGGCAAACAGAGAATTAGGATAACAAAACCAAGACGCAATCAACAAACAGACTTTACTACTAAGAAAAGATGGTTCTTTTGCAAACACTGTCACAAGCTTGCAACACCAAAGTATGATCGATCTTTCAGAAACTTAACTAGGACTTTCTGAACAAGTTTTTAGGCTACAGAATATTATGCTTTTAAAGAAGTTAAATCAAGAGATTTATTTTTAGCATATTGTGGCACGAAATAGTCACAATACTCTTAAAACACTATCTAAAGAAGGTTTTTAAGGTAAGACTAAAACGAAAGAGTTGTAATCAAACCAACATGGCTAGGCCTTCCTTCTTTGGAGCCGGTGGCAAGTTCTTGTTCCCAGGGAAAGCAGTGCGTGAAACATCAACAAGAGCCTTGAAACTATAGGGTTCATGCATCGACAATTCTGATAGAACCTTCCTGTTTAGTTGGATGTTTTCTTTCAGCAGTCCATGCATAAAGTTACCATAGTTGACCTGTATTTAAAAGTTGAAAAAGAACAATTAGTCAATGAACTACCACATGTAGTTATCAACTAGGATATGGAAGTTACAAGATCCTTGTTTGTTTGGATACTCAGAAATGCAATATTACACTATCAGGTACGTATTTACTTAACCTTATTAAAAACTGGGTACATGAGTAGTTATTGGAGCCTGAGCTTCCAGACGTATTATTTCATATTTAGTGACATGTTCCGTATAGAGAGGTCCTGGATGCAATGTTGAATGTATTAACAACACCAAAAAGCTTATGGGAAATAGCTAATCCTTGTTTTTTTTTTGGGGGTAAAAGGGACCTTGTCCCCGGTTAAATATAGCTAATCCTTGCTCATCGCTGAAACCCGCTATAGCCTACTTGATTGGTTGAAACATGCCCAAAGATCTGAGTTATGGAACCAAATCCCAACCCATTTAAAAGAAAAATAGGTCACTGGCAAAACGGGTGAAAAACTTAGCCTAAAGGAAATGTGTTGACAGGGTTAAACAGGTTAACGGTCTTCGAGACTGATTCAAATGCTAACAACCTCCTAAATCGTTTGATGTAAAAAACGATTATTACAGTATATTTGTAACCATATTTGATGCACATACTATTCACAAAGTTTAAAAGATAACATCAACCAAGCTCGACCCATTTTGACCTGCAATTAACAGTGACTGATTTTGACCCAAACCCATATTTTACCAGCCCACGCCCCTTTGTCACCTCTTGTTTTAGTAGTTCACTAGTAAGCCGGGCCATCACTTAACAAAAGTCAAAGTTGAAGGAGCAAATTAGAATTCAAAGACTCAGTATGGTTCATAGACCGTATGAGAAATAAAACTTGAAAGTAGATACTAAAAGAGCTGTTTTTCCATTCGTTTCTTTTAACAGATTGATTTGAATATGGTGTGTTAACTGGACACTGGAGCCAGCTTGCATATCTGACATCCATCATAACAAGGTTACTGTGACAGTCGGAAATACCATTTTTTGTATGACTGAATCTCCATGACAAAAAGAATAAGAATCATTGTCTTTTAAGGTGGTATGAAAGTATGAAACCCAAGAGTTGCATGATACTATAGAAGTACAAAATTTGTTAAACCACGTAGATATATTCAGTTAGATCTATGAATGGGTAAATTACACACCTATCAAAAGGGTGCGAAACACATATTAAAACTGCTATAAACATTTCTTAATAAATTTCCAAGGCACAGGAAGAAAACTCCATCCAAGTATATTGCAGTTTTTCATGTTCCTAATTTGCTCAAACTGCGAGACATTATGCAATACTTTAAAGAAACTATTGCCATTATGACAAATCAATATGTAGCATTGATGAATAAGAGTATAAAACAAGTGCAGAAGAAGGTGAATTTAGATGAATAAGTGAATCAAAATAGTCGCTCACTAGTAATATCTGACTTGAAACTGCATCAAGGGTGTTATAAATGATCTGTTGGCAATAGGTACCCCGTAGAAAAATAAACAGAGGAAGTAGAAGACTATGAGTTAAAATTACGTAACGCGAATTGTGGAGCTGTCATCCTAATAATATAGTTTACGCGAAGTTCCCTTTTAAAGGTAGACGCAAACATGTGGTATTTTGAAATTTAGAATTGAATATTTTATATGCAAGGAGACAAACACTAAACAAACATATGGAAACCAAATAGCATAATAGAGAATTGTTGATGAGCAGTATGTAAAGCATGATGTAAGGATACATCAACTTATTTGAATTGCCAATGACTGCACACTCACAGCCTTGGTAAGCATGGTGTAAGGACCCATGAAACATGTAAAGCAACTGATACATGATAATAATCGAGATACCTAATTCCCTAAGATACTTCTTTTCCAAATTCCCGTCTTTTGACCCAAGTGTAGTTGGACGTCATAGTTCATCCTCAAATGCCAATTGGGTTACTCTTTTATAAATTGCAAACAATATGTGTGTTTATAAAGAAATTAAATCTGTAAGTATAAACACTTTTTATTTTATACTTGGGTTTCGACTTGACATTGCAAGCCGACTAATCCCAGAACGACTATTCTTTTGGATAGCCCGGAGTCATCGCAGATGAACTCGCGTGGCCAATGGGAGATTAATTTTCTCCTCAGGATTCAAACCCAAGACTCTAAGCACTTTCGTCTTAAGAAGTATAAACACTTGAGCCAGACATAACCTCATGTTACAAAAAAAATATTACTTTTTTTGTAAAAAAGAACTTTTTTGTATAAAAAAAGACTTATGTCTGGTTCGAGTATATACAATGACAAGCTGAATTGCTATATACATAAACAAATTTCTTAGGAAAATCAACAAAGAGTAAGAGAATGGCATGAGAGGATCAACTATCCACACTTGATCAAAATCTAAAATATGGTTAAAAAATTATTTCAAGAATTCCGAATGTCATCATATACCCAAAATAACCACCCTTATGTTTTTCTTTAACACGTGTCAACTGTCTAGCCAATGATCACCATGTCCATCTAAATACTTAGTAAACACAAATAGTATTTTATATTATCATAGCTGTTAAAGGTGCAAGGAAAGTCATCGAAGTAAGTGAACAAAGATTTCATCATGCTAACCAGGGTTGTGATTGCTTGTCGGATCGTAGAGCAATGGATACATGAGAAAATTTGGAATACTTGAAATACTTATTTCCAGATTCCCATCTTTTGAGAAGTGTGGTTGTCCCCCAGGAGGAATGCCATCAAGCGATTGGGTTACCCTTTTATCGGTATTGCACTTTTGTGAAATCAATATGTTTGGGTATTTAGAGATTAAAACTATAAGTACATACATTTGAACCAAACGTAAATCTTATATTGAACTTATGATATACATTTGAATCAAAGATGGTGTAAAGACTGATCTAAACTGCTTTAATGATGGGATTACATGAGTCTTGGTGTAGGTGGGGTCTGCATAAGTTTATACTGAACTTATGGCAGTGTTGGAGTTCTGGTAAGGGTGTTTGGAGATTTAGTATGAATTTTTTCACTAACCTTTGTTTCTGTGCAGGTTGGTTTTGTTTTTTAAAATGTACAGGCTATTTGGATCATTCTGATATTGGAGCTGGTTACTTTGGTGAATCTGTGATTTACAAGAAAAATATGATTCTTTTCAGTATTGATGGCTGGGATCGTAACACTTTCACTAGGTACGCTGGTGTTTGGAATAACTGGATCAACATTGGTACCGGCTTCTGGATGTGTAACAGTCTTTAATATTGATGATGATGATGCTGTAAAGTCATGGACATTCAGCTGGATGTTGATTATTATGATCTGGATGGCCTGCATATTTTCTCACTCTCATATTGATAGTCTGAATTTCTACTTCAGAACCTGTACGACTATTTTGGGTATTATGATTACTGGGTATAGTAACTGGGGTGAACAAAATTGGTTCTGGATGGCTAACTACTAGTACTGGTACTGTAAGTTCTTTGGTCTGACTTATCAGATTTCTCTGTTTGGTAGCTCTTTGTGGTCCGGCAAGTCTGATGTCTATACCAGTGTTTGGCATAACTATTTTAGTAGTGGGAGTGGCTTGTGGTTGTGCATTGAGGACTTGGCTTATATTCTCAGAAGCGGTTTATCTTGGATTTTGTTTTGCAATAGCTATTTGGAGGTTGCTGACATCTGTTGCTGTTCTATTGACCTCTGTGCTTATTCTGATAATATGGACTTGGTTCAGTGTGTGCTGGAATCTCTGAGATGTCCTTTGGTTCAGTGTAATAGAGTTTGGTTCAGCTGGTTACAAGGATGCACCGAGGTCTGTTTCATTTTTCTTGAGCTCATTTTGTATCAGCGTTGGGTCAATTGGTTACAAGGTTGTACCAGGTTCTGGTTTGGTCATGTTGTTTGGTTTACTTGCGCCATTTTGGAATTGAAGGTTTGCATTTTCTTTCAGTTTCACATTGGTATTTTGACTTATAATTTCAGATTCTGTATGACGGTTTTGAGCCTTATGAATTTTGGTTTACTTGGGTTATGGGTCATATCGTGTTATGGTTTATCCACATGTTTTCTGCACTCTTTTTCCTTTCCAAGGTTTTATCCCACAGGGTTTTACTTGGAGAGGTTTTTTAATGAGGCAGACTTTGTGGATAATATGTGTCATGATTCTCACGTTGATCTTATGGGATATCTTGTTCTGCTGCTAATGTTCTTGGAGATTGGGCATAGGTGTGATGACTTTGAATATATGGTCTGCTTGAAGACACCTAGAGTTTTTGGTATTTGTAGTCCTTGTTTTGTATTAGCAGTTTTAGACATTAGCAGTAGTCTTTTCTTTGTTATATAGTTTTTTGTATTGGACTGGGCATGTCCATGTCCTGATGTTTTTGTTCTTAGGCAAGGATTGGGTTGGTTTGGGGTTTGTCCTAATCAATCTTTTTTCTCGTAAATACTCCATTTTATTCTATTTATTTTACCTTTTCCAAAAAAAAAAAAAAATCTAGTTTTTTTTTTTTGTAATAATGAGTATTTCTTGTATCAAGCTTATGTCTGGTTCAAAGGTATAAAACTTACACAATTAAATATCTATATACATTCCAGATCGAAATCGGAAAGGAGTAAGAGAATGACATAATAGCAACAACCATGGAGAGCTACCGCACTTGGTCAAAATCTAGGATGTGTTGGAAAAGTATTTCAATGATCTCGAATGTTATTATATACCAGCAAAGCCCTTTTTACCCAACATGCCCCGCTAGTAGTTATACTCAAACTGTGTTTTACTATAGCCAAAAGTTTTAAAGTTGCAATGAAAGTCAACAAACTATATGAATCATAATTTTCATCATACTAACAGAGGTTGCAACTGTCTATCCGGTTGCAACCCCAAAACAAATATTTTGTATTATAGCATGCTATATATTTTCACTTTGCACCTTAAAATTAGAACACGGCAATAAAACTAGATTATCTTTTCATTAACCACCACCAAGTGGGCTAGCGGTAAGACACTTGACCTATTCACAAGAGGTCAAGGGTTCAAACCTCACTAGGTACACATTTGGGGATGGCCAGGGAAGGGTCGGAAATAGTCACGGGGATACCAAGGTTAGGTCGTACATCTAAGTCGAAGGCTCCCTTCCTCGCCTCCTCGGGTAACCTAAACAGGGAAAAACCTCATTCGTTTATCTTTTCATTCCTATCTACCAATCAACTACGGACCCAAGGGGGTTCCCGGTGGTTCACGGGAACCCCATGGATTTTTGGCTCGTAGTGTAATATTTTGTCAAAAATCCTGATTCCTGAAATGAACCTCGTCCCAGAATTTGGTGTCATGTTATGTATAGTTAGTCGATTGTATAATCCTAAAAAAAATTGTGAACCTAGTCACTTATAGACATGGGCCCAATCAACAATCATACGTCTTCCTATAAATGTGACTCGATCATATGGAAACCAAATAGCATAATATAGAAACGTAAACATGAACAATAGTATAGATAAGCGAGAAACATACACCGTGTACGCGAGTGCCGGCATTAATACGCTCAATCCAAAGGGAACGCATATCCCTCTTCTTATTACGTCTGTCACGATACGAATACTGAAGCGCCTTCTCAACTCTCTCTCTAGCTATCCTGATACAATTCTTAGCTCTTCCTCTAAAACCTTTCGCTAACTTAAACACTTCCTTCTTATTCATTTTTCTACCTTCTTATATCTTCCTGTCGATAAAAATATTACTATTAATTTATTCGACTCATTGGCGCAAATAATCAAACACTTACTGTGCATATAAATACTAATTTAATTAAATACATAAGACAGGTTTAACTTAATAATCAGAATTTACAAATTAGGGTTTCGAAAAATTATAACAGAAAGTGAAGTGATAATATGAGATATGAAACTAATACTAGTAGTAACAATATATAAATAACTAATAATTAATAAGATGTTCTATACCAGAAATGAATTAGGAAGCGTTAACCAGTGAGTGAGGGTGGCTGAAAGAAGGCTTATGTTACAAAAGGGGTTTTTGGGGCGTTTCTAGGGGTGTTTGGTACTTATTACCTTATGACATAGATGTATGAATCACATGTATGTTTGGCACGGAGGTGTGTAGAGCTTTTTTAGCGGTGGCGACGAGAAATGAGCATTTTAATTTTTAATGGTTGTTTGGCAAAAGAGCGGTGAGCATTTTAATTTTTAGTTGTCGTTTGGTGAAGAAACGGTGAGTATATTGATTTTTAGTGGTCGTTTGGTAAAGGAGCGGCGAGTTGTGACTATTGTTTAGGAAAGTTAATTCTCCAATGCTTGTTTAAGAAGATGTTGCAAAAGAGCGGTGAGTTGTGCCAGTTTAGCTTGTGTTTATGTGTTATCATGCTGTGGATGGATCGGTCGTAGTTATTTCGTCACAAATCAAGGTTGAATATAACCATTTGTTGTCTTGTACGTAAATAACAGTCGACAAATTTACACATATAACCATGTTATGCTTAAATATGTATATGTCATTTTACAGCATTTTACACATTTATAATTACATCTACATATGTTATATAAGTTTTTATTTTAAAAAGCAGCTACTGTTCACGCCTACTCTTACGGTTACCGTTCACGACTACTGCTCACAACTACTCTACACATTTATTATTCACGGCTATTGTTCATAGCTAGTGCTCACAGTTACGACTCACAGCTACTGCTACTTTTAGCAAATACACTCATAGTTGTATTCTAAGTCTAACTCGCTTTGATTTGCTTCACTGGATTGCCTCAATAAGAAATAAAAACGTGCAAATTACTTCGCTTAATGAAAAGTTGTTGGGTAGCTTTTTGAATCTTGTTTTTTTTATCGAGTTTTAAAATGAAAATATCAATCAAAAGAAGAATGAAACAAGTTTAATGGGTTAATTAATGTAGGGCATGTTTAAGGATCTTTCAAAACACACACACAAACACACACACACACACACACACACACACACACATAAATCATCTTTTGATCTAGGGTTTGGATCTAAAGGGTTTCGCAAGATTAGCCTCTTACAAAATACAATTTGTCTTAGATTATAAATCCCATGTCCTTTCTTCTCACTCCCAATAACCCCACCCCCCTCACCCCCAAACCCCCTCCAAGATATTCCCCCCCCCCCCTCCACCCCCCCCCCCCCCCCCACCCACACACAACACATACCAACCCCAACTCCCACACCCCCTCCATTTGCGAAACTTAATATCAAATCATTTATCAACTATATAATTTTTTTTTAAACTTTTAATATATTTATATACCTAATTAGAATTACCCTCACATATAGATAGAGATACTATATCACACTTATCATTAAAAACCCACCATAACTAGTCTGTGTTAAATCCTCACCTCTCACTCCCCATCCCCCCCCCCCCCACTAATTTTTTAGTTTTAAAAATGTAGTCATTATTGTAATTATCCCTCTCCCACCCCCCCCCCCACACCCCCCTCACCACATCGGTGTTATCAAGATTTGGTTTTAGCAACACCACCAACCACTTAAACATCATCAAAACTTCTAAACACAACCAATTGCAACCACCAAATAACCAAACCACTTAAATTCGCATATTCAGATTAAGTTGTGTCGGATATTTCGGTTTTGTGGTGGTAGTGGTGTTGATGACCGTGAGTTTAAATAATAGTGGTTATGAAATTCTTTGCATTGTTATTACCTAAAGTTATTTTAGTTTTAATTATTTAATTATTATTTATTTGTACAGTTATTGTTAGAAAAACGTCTAACAGAATAACATTTGCTCGCTGCAAAATATAGTCACAGGATACCCGCCGCCGTATTACATGAGTACCCTACTAGTACTAGTATATACATCATGACATATCTTTTTCTTATGAACTACATCAAAGACATAAAATCTTCAAAAAAAAAAAATCTTAAAACAAAACTTAAAAACACTACTCTGGCCCACTCAAAATAATTGTCTCTCGATAAAAAAATACACGGTTTAAAAAAAATTATTGTTGTTTTATCTCTCTTAATCTTTGCAGAATGACAATTTTACCTATCTATTTTTAATAATGAATAATTAAATTGAGACATAAAAAAAAATTGAACTATTAATTTAAGACGAAGATAAAATTACTAATGTAGATTTTGGTAAACAGTTGTCATGTTTAAAATAAAGATCAAGAATGGCATCCTTTTAGAACAAAATCTTTTGATCACCATTAGAAGCATCTTTTATGTTTTTGGTATATTTGGATGACCGATTAGGACAAAATCTTTGACTCACTAATTACAATTTTCTTCCCTAAAGTATTGGCTTGAAGACATATTTTGGCATGTATTAAGAACATGTCAAGTCTAAGTCCCTTTTAATGTGAGAATATGTCAAAATTTGTTACATATAATTTATTCCGGCTAAACGAATAAGATTATAAAGAATAATCACAAAAACCGAGCTTTTCGAAACATATCTTTTAGGATCGGAGAGTATTAAGACTATTAGTTTTGACTTTTTGATATAAACTTATTATGATCCGTTGCTCAAACCCTACAATCAATTACTATGGGGGGTCGTCTTGGTTTAAAGGATAAGACTTAACAGGATAATGTTTTTCAACAAGTTCCACCTAAGCGGTTATGCGGATGCTTAGTTTGAACGAACGGTGAGATGAGCCTAGGAACATTGTCTTAAACTATTGTCTTTTAGGCATGACGAAAAGCAACTAATAGATAAGTCCATACATCAAGCTGAAGTAAGAAGAGTCAAAGTGATTGCTAGTCAAAACTAAAAATAAAGACATTCCTGTTACTTGATGTGTAATATCTCCCTTGAATTTATGACACGAGGCTGCTATACATTCCAAGTCAAATGTTGTCATAAGGGGAACTTTAGATATTAGAAGAAAAGTAGTAGGTCAAAAATGTAATATAGTGAGAGACTTCCTTAGGGTCAAAATATGAAATTTATAACAGTTTGAAATACTCGAATACTCCACAAAAATTCAAACAAAAAACCATGGAAACAAGGTGTATATGTAATCCATATCTGAAAAGTGGTCCATAGTTATCAAGGTCTACTAGTATACCAATTAAGGCCCAGCACAGAACATAACCTTTTGATGCTTTCAACAAGCCATACCAGAATGCCTCTCTTGGCATATATATAAAGCTCTTGTTCCACGATAACTTCTGCAAAAGAGATCTTTTTGAGTGCGAAACACAGTGACCATTTGCTGGTCCAAGTCCAATAAGTGACAAAAGTTTACTATACAAATATACATAAGCAGCCACTTAATTGTACTAAACAGTTATGAAAGCACATTATTGAAATGCAATCCATTTTTAAGTGTGTTTGTCTAACCATGACCAAAGTAAACCCCCAAGGACCATCGAGCTAGGTCAAGAACATGCATCCCGCCAGGTCTCGAGCTAATGACAGGTCCGAAACAACTAGAAGGTTGCATAAGCTTAACAATATTAGTCCCATTAAGAATATTCTCGAAAACACTCACACCCTCGGAAATGACCTAAACCGACCCTTTCATAGCTCGGCACCCACTGTATAAAAGACCACATGAATCTTTCATAGACTAACAACCACAAACCATTACAATGACTTCCAATTACAACCAAGGTTGAGAGTGGACTCAGTTACAACTATAATTGGAGTAACTGATAAGAAGATCGTCGGTGGAAGGTCGCCGGAAAAAGGTCGACGGTGGAAGGTGGGTGGGAAGGGAGCCCGATCTAAATTTTATTTTTGGGGAAAAAGTGAGGTGTGTGTAAAATATAGGGTTATATAGTTGGACGTTTTTACCCCTCTAGTGTGGAAGATGGGTTTAATCTCAACCTTTAGATTAAAATGGGATGGATGGTGTGGATGGATTCATTTGGTCTTTAGTGAAAGGAAGGTCTATGAGGATCTCATCTCGGTGTTAAAGGCTTGCGGGAGAAGTGTTTCTTGACCATTGTAACCCGTAAAAATACCCGGACTAATCTGTGATGCGTGTGATACCTGCTGTTGAGCCTCTTGATGGGTCGGATGAACAGTACCTGATATGTGAGCCTGAGGAGTGGATACTGGACCAAAACCAGGTGGTGTAGCGGGGTGTTGGTTATTGGGCCTTGCTGTATTAAATTGAGTCTGCTGGGCCTGTAACACGCTTTGGGCTTGTGTTATGTTATTTGCTAGGCCATATTGGGCCAAGAGCCTTTGTTGGGCTTGGACTAATTGTAACCGTTGAGATTGTCCCATATTACCAAAGTTGTTACCATGCATACTTTGGCCAGAAGCTGGTTAACGTGATAAATTGGAAGACCACAACACGTCTTGGTGTGTTATAGTAATGTTGGCACGAGAGTTATTCCCATGCAAAAACCTACAGCCGTTCCCCCATTTACACAAACCCGTTCGAGCATAGTGGCGACACACATTTAGAGAGGAGGTACCATGTGTGTCGCGAGGTTTAGTATCACGGTTTGATGTCGCAGCAAGCAAAACAGTGGGTGCCGAAGGGTGGGTTAGGTCATTCGAGGGTGGAGTTTTTCGAGAATTTTAATGACTCTAATATTGTTAAGCTTATGCAACCTTCTAGTTGTTTCGGACCTGTCATTAGCTCGAGACCTGGCGGGATGCATGTTCTTGACCTAGCTCGATGGTCCTTGGGGGTTTACTTTGGTCATGGTCAGACAAACACACTTAAAAATGGATTGCATTTCAATAATGTGCTTTCATAACTGTTTAGTACAATTAAGTGGCTGCTTATGTATATTTGTATAGTAAACTTTTGTCACTTATTGGACTTGGACCAGCAAATGGTCACTTTCACACAAAAAGACTTTTGTAGTTATGTGAACAAGCTTATTATATATGCCAAGAGGCATTCTGGTATGCTTTTAAGCATCAAAAGGTTATTCTCTTGAAGGCCTTAATTGGTATACTAGTAGACCTTGATAACTATGGACCACTTCTCAGATATGGATTATATATACACCTTGTTTCCATGCTTTTTGTTTGAATTTTTTTGGAGTATTCAACTGTATAAATTACATATTTGACCTAAGGAAGTCTCTCACTATATTACATTTTTGACCTACTACTTTTCTTCTAATATCTAAAGCTCCCCTTATGACAACATTTGACTTGGAATGCATCCATCCAATAGCAGCCTCGTGTCATAAATTCAAGGGAGAAATTGCACATCAAGTAACAGGAATGTCTTCATTTTGAGTTTTGACTACCAATCACTTTGACTCTTCTTACTTCAGTTTGATGTATGGACTTATCTATTAGTTGCTTTTCGTCATGCCTAAAAGATAATATGTGTAAGACAATGTTCCGGCTCACTCAACTTCTCGTTCAACTGAGCATCCGCCCGCTTAGTGGAACGTGAACATTATCCTGTAAAGTCTTATCCTTTAAACCAAGACGACCCCCCATAGTAATTGATTGTAGGGTTTGAGCAACGGATCATAATAAGTTTATATCAAAAAGTCAAAACTAATAGTCTTAATACTCTCCGATCCTAAAAGATATGTTTCGAAAAGCTCGGTTTTTGTGATTATTCTTTATAATCTTATTCGTTTAGCCGGAATAAATTATATGTAACAAATTTTGACATATTCTCACATTAAAAGGGACTTAGACTTGACATGTTCTTAATACATGCCAAAATATGTCTTCAAGCCAATACTTTAGGGAAGAAAATTGTAATTAGTGAGTCAAAGATTTTGTCCTAATCGGTCATCCAAATATACCAAAAACATAAAAGATGCTTCTAATGGTGATCAAAAGATTTTGTTCTAAAAGGATGCCATTCTTGATCTTTATTTTAAACATGACAACTATTTACCAAAATCTACAATTAGTAATTTTATCTTCGGCTTAAATTAATAGTTCAAGTTTTTTTTTATGTCTCAATTTAATTATTCATTATTAAAAATAGATAGGTAAAATTGTCATTCTGCAAAGATTAAAAGAGATAAAACAATAATAATTTTTTTTAAACTGTGTATTTTTTTATCGAGAGACAATTATTTTAAAAGTGCCAGAGTAGTGTTTTTAAGTTTTGTTTTAAGATTTTATGTCTTTGATGTAGTTCATAAGAAAAAGACATGTCATGATGTATATGCTAGTACCAGCAGGGTACCCATGTAATGCGGCAGCGGGTACCCTGTGACTATATTTTGCGGCGAGCAAATGTTATTCTGTTAGACGTTTTTCTAACAATAACTGTACAAATAAATAATAATTAAATAATTAAAACTAAAATAACTTTAGGTAATAACAATGCAAAGTATTTCATAACCACTATTATTTA
This sequence comes from Tanacetum coccineum, assembly GCA_026074375.1. Classification (NCBI taxonomy): domain Eukaryota; kingdom Viridiplantae; phylum Streptophyta; class Magnoliopsida; order Asterales; family Asteraceae; genus Tanacetum; species Tanacetum coccineum. Next base: position 6,324 of record BQNB010103645.1, on the reverse strand, counting down.
AACTCACGGTCATCAACACCACCACCACCACAAAACCGAAATATCCGACACAACCTAATCTGAATATGCGAATTTAAGTGGTTTGGTTATTTGGTGGTTTCAATTGGTTGTGTTTAGAAGTTTTGATGATGTTTAAGTGGTTGGTGGTGTTGCTAAAACCAAATCTTGATAACACCGATGCTAAATCATTTGGTGTTTTGTTTGGGTTTATAAATTTGACATGTTTTGAGGTGATGGTTTCGTTGGTAAACCGTTGTCCTTTTTCTGGTCCTTTTATTTTTTGAATCTTGATTAGTGGTGATGATGGTTGTTGTACCGGCGCCGAGAGATTTTTTAGAGAGTGTGTGAAAGCATATTTCTAGAGAAAGTGAAGATGGTTTTGTTTTTTTAGTTTTGAGAGAGTGGTATAATTGAGCTTATATATGAATATTAAAGTGATGTTACAAGTTTATAGAATTGAAGACATTTAATTTTCAAAGTTGTTGTTACAAGTTTATAAAATTCAAGTGATTTAATTACCAGGCTGTTACAAAGATTATTTGACTCAATTTTGACTGTTACAAATACTGAATTAATCAGTATTAGTACAGATTTTTTGAGTCAAATTGTAATGTCTTAATGCATTGACTAATGGCTTGCTACTTTCTTATTAAAGAAAACATTTTGTTCTTAATTTTTTTAAGACTTCTATATTTAGAATGTCTTAAATGCATTATATAGTATATGTCTTAAATGCATTATATAGTAGTATAGAAGATATGTATTAACATATAAATTGTATAAAGCTTTGTGTATTTTATTAGTTTGTACAATGTGTATAATAACATATACTTTTTATTTTGGGTGTGTTTTAAAAATTACATTAATTAGTAATGAGTGTTTTAAAAATAACATTAAATGTGTTGACCAGTCAATAAGTATGTATTGTGAATTGGTTAATTGTATCTCCCAACTCACATAAAAACTTTCACATGCACATGTGGCATGTAACTTGGACCAATCACATTCTATCAAATTTTCTCTTTCTTTTTTTCACTACCTATATTTGTTTGACACATATGGGTGTGAAATTTGTATGTGTAAAATGGGTGTGGATCTAGCACTTCTCTTGTATATATTGCATGAATCTTTGTTGTATGCATTAAAGATTGTACAATGTGCATCAATCTTTGTATTACTTAATTTTTTGCATTGAATGAAGAGAGAAATATGTGGCATAATTTTATTGTTTGCATAAAACGTTGTACAGCATGTATAAGAATTTGTATTACTTAAAAAAATTGCATTCAATAAGGAGAGAGATGTGTGTTAGAAACCATTTTGTTCTTTTGTTGTTTGCATCAAAGGTTGTACAGTAAAGTATTACTTAATTTTTGGCATTTAATGAGGAGAGAATGTTTAATTTTATATGTGATATGAATAGTTTACATACAAGTTGTTTTCTTGAAAATAATGTAAGGGGTATTGTCACCTTAACTAAATCTTCTAGACATCAAGCTAATGAATCAATAGAAGTTGCCTAGAGTTTTGAATACTTTGTATTTTAGTTCTTTTGAAAACGAACTTAGCTTTCAAAGCTACTCTTTTTTTAACTGTCCACGTTAAGTATATATATTGCAAAGATACAAAACTTAAATATAGTTTAAACATTATTCTATTATTTAGATTAATAAGTTGAATAGGTCTAACTCAGTTGACTAGATTAATGATACTTTTTACGTAAATGACAAAAATAAACATTTTTACAAAGATATTTTATTCAATAATCAATTTTAATAACAAGCAAAGATTACCCGCGCGTTGCTGCGGGCGTTATTTTTTCGCACGTTATTATGGGGAATTTTTTTTTGTTCGGGTTAATTTCTTCGGTCTCATGTTTAATAGTTTGTTTTTTTCTAATATTAAATGACAAATTTTTTTTTTCAATAAAGGGGATATATATATTTTTTTTTTGCCCAGGCCGATAGAAAGTCGTAAACGTAATTTTTTTTTTCTTCTTATTTTTGACGAAAGAAGGGGGGAGTATAAATTTTTTTTTTTCCGGCCGATGAACAGTAACCACCGGTATAAAAAAAATTTAAAAAAAATTGGGCCGATGAACAGTAACCACCGGGATAAAAAAAATTGGGCCGATGAACAGTAACCGTCACTGTTCATCGATGAACAGTAGCCCTTTACCGTTTTGGCAGTATATGTAATGGTAAATGTGTATATATATAATAATAATAAAATCCCTTATACCAATGAAAGTAGCAAAGTTTTGCTAGTGTTTAAAAAACATTGCAAAACCTTAGTTTTCTGAACCAGCAAGGTTTGACTAGTAAAGTTAGAAATATTTTTCAGATGAATAGTAAGGTGAATCTTGTTATTTGTTAAAAAAAACGCAAGATAAGGACAATATAAACGTTATGTTAAGTTTTGATAATCAAGTTTGAATCCTCCTTTGCCTATTTGCTGAATCATAGAAATCGTATGAGCTCAATTGAAAACTTTTTTTTTTGAATCGTTCACTTCACTTATTTGTCAAACACTCAAACAACAATATATCTTAATATTTAACATAAACCGAGTATTATGCCACAAAATGTTTATCTATCTTGTGCCTTTTAAAAAAAATAGCAAGGTTCATCTTGCTAAAAAAATTAAACAATCACAAAGTTGACCTTGCTAGTTTTCATAAAACTTGCAAGGTTAAACTTGCTAGTTTACCTTGCGATTTTTTAGAAAAACTATTAAGTCTTTACGATTTTTTTAAAATTCTGCAAAATGTAGCAAGACTTTGCTAGTTTCATGGCTATAATGACTTTCGGAATAAAAATTGTGTGTTTGGTAGAGTGTATTTGTAAAATCGGTTATTTTATTATTTTTAAAAGATATTAACAAATTTAAAGTTAGTTAAACATATTACTTAGACTATGTATGTGTTCACTTAACCTTTTGTTTCTTTTTAAGATAGACAAATGTATATGCATTGCCGTTCAAAAAATAAAAAACTATAATGTATATTCATTCGAATGTGGTCTAGTCTATTTTCTATAAACTTTATTAACCTAAAAAATGTGGTATAAAGAGACATGCTGTTGTAAAAGGCTTTAGATGCCGACCTTCTTGTTACACGTATGAGTATCATGAAACAGCTTCAAGAAACAAATTATTTAGAATCCCGTGATCATTTTTCAAAAAAGCAAAAATTCATTTGGGGCTGTAGAGGGTTATGAAACTCGAAAGGTTCTTTCATGGATGTTAAACAAAAAGCGTGCAACCTAGCTGTTTAAAGGAGTCCATGGTAAGTGGGGATTGGGTTAGATGGTATCCATTAGAGTTAAAGAGGAGTTTTCAATGACTATTAATATATACATCGCTACTCGTTTTTGAGAAACTGAGGCCCTCTATCCGGATACATGACTTAACTTTCCTACCAAGAATCAGCGTGAGATGTTTTTTTTTTTTTTTTTTTTCAGTTTGGCCGACATTGAATCACCTATCTGTCTAATGATGAAATTCCGTAGGGCTGTTTTGGGGATTGTTGGCGAGAATAAATCACGCTGGTACGGACGGATTTTCTTTGAATTCTTTTTCGAAAAGTTTTGGCACTAGTAGGTAACGATTTGTGTGCAAATATTGCCGTCACAGGACTTGCGTTTTTTTCTAAGAATCACATAGCTATTCATACCAAGTGGGTGTGAATGCCCTCTTTCAATTGCACCTAATTCCGAAGTGATTAGATCCGAAAACAGGGAGATTATAGACCTATTTGCTTGATTGGAAGTATATACAAAAGTTGTCCACGAAGACTCTTGCTAATCGACTTCTTTGGTAATTTCTGAGTTTGGTTTCGAAGTACAAACGGCTTTCTTACCTAATCGACAAATATTGGAGGGCCTTTTATTCATTACTGGCGTCTGCCCGCTGTCGTCACAGACAAAACAAAAAGCGATGGTTTTTAAGGTCGATCTTTCGCAAAAGCATAACGACTCGTTAATGGGAATTATTTTGGAAGGCAGTTTCATATATGGTCGTTCGCTTTGGGCTAAGTGGGTCACCGCATGGTTCGAGAATGTCTTCTGTCTATCAAGGCGTCGGTTCTTGGTTAATGGGAGTCCTACGAATGATTCCAATTTTTTCGTGGCTTAAACAAAGGAGAAACCCCTTGGGTCTCCTTTCCTCTTCATAATGGTCATGGAATCTCTTCATCTATCTTCCCGCTAGACTATTATCGATGCGGGTAATGATCGATGGTATTAAGCTTGATTCGACTACTACGTTATTCTCACTCACTTGTTTTAACGCGGAACGATGCCATTTTATTGGGGATGGTCCTCAATCATACTTGTCTTGTATTTTTGATATGCGCCATTGTTTTTCTTTTGATCTTCGGGCCTGTCCTTAAACCTTTCGAAGTGTCACTTCTTGGCGTAGGGTTTGCCGATGTCATTGTCACGAGCAGCTTCTCAATCTTGGGTGCTCAATCATGCATTACCCATTTAAATATTTGGGAGTTTTCGTTGGGGCAACATAATTTGATCATTCTTGGAATGACGAAGTTAACAAGTTAAAGTCTTGACTTTCTACTTGGCAACTCAAAACCCTTTTTCTATAAGGGGTCCGACTTAACGCTCATTAAATCAGTCCCTTAAGGCTCTGACCGCCAAATACAATATGTCTATAGAGCCAAGGTTTCCTAAGCGGTGCTCTGGGGAACCATGGGAGTCTATCGCAGAAAAATTCTTTTAAAACGGTAATTTCGTTAGGGGTGAGCGAAGATTGCTTGGGTAAGTTGGTCTAAGGTCCTTGCTCCAAAAGTCGCAGAGTTCTTGAGTTTTCCTAGCTATTTACGCCCCTTAATAGGAGGTCCTTTTAGCAAAAATGGATATGGCGTTTATCTCATCGTGACAATATCTTTGTGGTATCGAGTATATTCATCTATCCATGGACCTAGTATGAGGATGAAATCTCCATTACTATTCCATCTTTGTGGAAATCCATCATTCGAGAAATACACTCGTAAACACCAAGGTATGGACTTTATTTCACATTGTAAATTACGTGTTGGAAACGGGACTCCACAAGAATCTGGAAAGACAGGTGGCTTGGCAATTCTCGGCTATTTAATGGAGTATCCCGCTGTTTGGCTCTTGAAAACGATAAAGAATGCAAGGTGGCCACAAAATTACATGGGCCTTTAGAATCGTCTTTTAGACGAATTGTAAGATGCAGGGAGGGAAAGGTATATAGTCTTCGACTGCTTTCTCCACATTCTGGTGACCTCGAGTCTGTGGTTTTAAAGCCAATGCGGAGGATCGGTGGGTTTGGGATTTTTGAATGGTGAAGGGTCTTTTCCGATTAAAGATGCTCCGATCTTCTCATCGATGAGTTTTCTGCTTCCTAATTCGAATACGGAGACCGGTGGGTCAAAGTTGTCCCAATCAAGAGTTAAACCTACTCGCATTGGAAAGTCTCTTGTGGATCGGACTTCCACATTTTCTAAAATTTTGATGAAAGAGGTTAATGGTTTCCCCCTAGTTCCGCCCAGTGTGTCGAAACGGATGAAGATGTGATCACTATTTTTTCAATGTAGTATTTGGCGCAGGAGATTAATACGGATATTTTGCATTTGGTTGGAAATTTAAGTAGAGCCTCGGTCGATTCATATGCGTCTTGGCTTCAATGGTTCATCTAATATCCGATTTTGGCGTTCTAATCTTAAGAAAGGGCGTTAGAAGAGTTTTCTACAACGATGAGGTGAGTTAACTGGGGCCGGTACTGAAAATCAGATTCTATCGAGCTGCTTCTCCTTAATTTGAAATCATTTTTATTGACATTGTTTAGCGTATCCTTTTCTTTTGGTGTAACTGCTATGGGTAAAACTATAAGCTGCTGTTAGTTGGATAGTTGGTTGAAACATCCTCATTTGATTATCTTGTAATGCTAGCTCCTTGCTAGATTCTTCAATAAAATTTGCTGTTCAAAAAAAAAAGATTTGAAATTTGTTGTTGTGGTTGGTACTAAATAAAAGAAGAAACAATGGACAAAAAGAACAAACAAAATTATATGCTAGCTGGATCTTTTTATTTTGTTAAAATGCTTTATTCTAACGATATACTTCCTCTGTTTCATTTTTAATGTCCACGTTTCTTTTTTGAGATGTCCTAATTTAATTGTCCACTATTATAGTAGACAATAAAAGCAAGCGATAATGCAGGTCAAGCTAGAAAGGAGACATAATCATATCAACGAATCCCTACCTTAATTCCGAAACCTAAATTTAACCCTTCCTTTTCCAATCATGGGAAAACAATTTAAATCTACGGATCACAACGGGTG
>BQNB010103644.1:1802-23990 GCA_026074375.1 Tanacetum coccineum | reverse complement strand
TCGAATGGCTCAAAAATCCTTATCTTGTAACTTTGTAATTCTAGCGCCTTGCTAGTTTTGAGTTTAATAAAATTGATGTTCCAAAAAAAAAATGAAGTGTTAGTATATAAACATTGAAAGCAAGACGAATATAAACATTACTCCCTAACAAAAAGATAGTAAATTGTTTTTGTGATTTACGTTAGTTTCTTCCTTGATTTGAGGAAATGTACTTGGGATGTGTATAATTGTTGAGTTAACTACATTTTTGGTCCTTGTGGTTTACCGAATATAACGGTTTAAGTCCAATAGTTTAAAACGTAACGGATCCAGTCCAAATAGTTTAAAACGTAACACTTTTGGTCCAATTTTGGTCCACTTTTGGTCCTTGTGGTTTGTCAAGTATAACGGGTTTAGTCCAAAAATGGACCAAAAGTGTTACGTTTTAAACTATTTGGACTGAATCCGTTACGTTTTAAACTATTGGACTTAAACCGTTATATTCGGTAAACCACAAGGACCAAAAATGTAGTTTACTCTAATTTTAATTTTTAATGAATGAAAATGAATTTATTTAGTTTTAAAAGTGATTAAAAAAAATAAAATAGTGGGTCTCAAAAAGTGATGTTATTGAGTTATGATTACCTGGGTTTTTTTGAATGTGAAAAAACTGAAGTGGCCGCTCAAAAATTATTGTTACCGAGTTATGGTACCTAGAACTCTAACACCGTCACCTGTTGACTTTTTTTCAACAAAAGCAGGCCTAACTAGTTTCCTCCGTCTGCAAGACGAATATGATGTGGCACCACCAAAACATTCAGTGTTATCTTTCTTTGTTTTCTTACGACGCTTGAAATCCACTGGTTTCCTCCACTACTAATTCATGTTCAATCAATTTCTCTGCCCGGTCAGCATGTTCCATCACAAAATCTGGAACCTTCTTATTCATAATTTCACCACCACCACCACCACCACCACCTTGTTTATTAACTGATTTAAATTTTACAGTTTCGTTAGTCAGGCTGCTGCCTTTTCCAACATTTTCATCACCTCGTCAACCAACCGACTCATCAGCCGCCGCTGCTCAAGCAACCGACTCATCAACCGTTTCAGGAGGTTCTTGCTCAAGCAACCGACTCATCAACCGTCGCTGCTCATCACACTCCCGAGTAAACTCCACATAGTTGCTGTCACACACAGCATTCGCAGCATACATAATACGAAACATCTCCAACTCTTCACGCTGTGCATCCACACTAATTCTAAGGCGTCGGATCTCCTCATACAATGCCTGGATACGCTGCCCAGTCGTCTTCCTACAACCCATACCCGTGGGAGCCCGCAGACCTGCCTCCTCAGCAGCAGCCGCCTGCTGCTCATCATCAGCACCATCACCAACATCATCAGGCCTGCGAGGACCATCTAGTGACCACATAATCTCCCCCGCAGGATTCCTACCACAAATATTCAACTTAAACAAATACTCTGGACCAATTTCTCCCATAGGCTCGACCTCAACAGTACAACCTTGGAGAGTCGAATTTCCCATCAACCCATAATAAGCATTCGAATTACGGCGTTGTTAGCTAATAAAGGCATGTTGGTCCGGCCCACTTGTTTAGGCATGTTTTGTTTCTAGGGTTTCATCTTTATTTTGTTCTATAAATACTCGTGTATTCTCTTTAGTTAATAATCAATTCAATAAAGCTTAACATTGTATCTTTAGTTTCTACATGGTATCACGAGCTTAGGTTTAAGTCATCATATATTGTCATCCTCCGGTCATCAACTAATTGTTGATGATCCGGAGGGATCCCGTTTAATGTTCGCTGTTTGCTATTGTGGATCTGTTTGAATCGGTTAATCCGCTTGACTCGAAATCGAAGATGAAGAAAAAGAAAAGAAACATGATAGTTAATAAAAAAAGGTTCGCTTATGTTTGTTTGGATTAAAGGTTAATTGTTTTTTGATTGAATAATTTTCGGTAAAAAGAAAAAAAGAAAAAAAAAAAGGATTTTCTTGTTGGCGATCTTGTCGTCAAAATATGTTGCCGTTTACTGTTGGAATAAGTATACTTTGGTCAGTGTGCTTGATATATAAAACTGCTTTTTTTTTCAAGTTTTGTGTTCAAGTTTTGATTAGATTAGTTTGGTCATATCTTGTTGAATCAGTGGGTAATATTTAATGATGAGACTGGTGGAGATGGATTGATAATAATTATGGATTGGTGGTAATCAATGGAATATGGCCATCATCATTGGTTATTTGTTCGTTTGGATTATAGGAATATCATAAAAAAAATGGCTTTGTAATTCAGTTTTGGATCTGCATTGTATATCTTTGTTTATGCAGAAATGCATTTGGTTTTGATCGGTATCGGTATTAGTATTGAGATCGTTATTGGTATCGGTATTTGGTATTTGCACTGGGTTTGATTGATATTGGCATTGGTATATTGGCATCGGTATTTTGGCATCGGTATTTGCATTGGCATTGGTATGTTTTATAGTTTTAGTATCGGCATTGGCATTGGCATCGATATTGGTATTGGCATTAGCATTGGCATCGGTATTGACATTGGCATTGGTATTGACATTGGCATCGGCATTGGCATCGGCATTGGCATCGGCATTGGCATCAGCATTGACATCGGCATCGGCATCGGAATCGGCATCTGCATTGACATTGGCATTGGCATTGACATCGACATTGGTATTAGCATTGGTATTGTTTTTTTTGGGTTTTTTGTTCGGATTGTATCGGATTGAGACTTCGTCTAGCACTTAGTCTGCACTCTAGGACGCTCCGCTCTGTGTTTTGTTTTTCAGTTTTAGTTTATTTTATGTTTGGAAAACTCCTAATGTTCACTGCTGCGGCATTGTGAGTTTGAGAGGGGATGTTAGCTAATAAAGGCATGTTGGCCCGGCCCACTTGTTTAGGTCCGTTTTGTTTTTAGGGTTTCATCTTTATTTTGTTCTATAAATACTCGTGTATTCTCTTTAGTTAATAATCAATTCAATAAAGGTTTACATTGTATCTTTAGTTTTTACATGGTATCACGAGCTTAGGTTCAAGTCACCATATATTGTCATCCTCCGGTCATCAACTAATTGTTGATGATCCGGAGGGATCCCGTTTAATGTTCGCTGTTTGCTATTGTGGATCTGTTTGAATCGGTTAATCCGCTTGACTAGAAATCGAAGATGAAGAAAAAGAAAAGAAACATGATAGTTAATAAAAAAAGGTTCGCTTATGTTTGTTTGGATTAAAGGTTAATTGTTTTTTGATTGAATAATTTTCGGTAAAAAGAAAAAAAGAAAAAAAATAAAGGATTTTCTTGTTGGCGATCTTGTCGTCAACTGTTGGAATAATTATACTTTGGTCAATGTGCTTGATATATAAAACTGCTTTTTTGTTCAAGTTTTGTGTTCAAGTTTTGATTAGATTAGTTTGGTCATATCTTGTTGAATCAGGTGGGTTAATATTTAATGATGATGAATGGTGAGGATGATTGATAATAATTAATGGGGATTGTTTGGTAATCAATGGAATATGGCCATCGTCATTGGTTATTTGTTCGTTTGGATTATAGGAATATCATAAAAAATGGCTTTGTAATTCAGTTTTGGATCTGCATTGTATATCTTTGTTTATGCAGAAATGCATTTGGTTTTGATCGGTATCGGTATTAGTTTTGAGATCGTTATTGGTATCGGTATTTGGTATTTGCACTGGGTTTGATTGATATTGGCATTGGTATATTGGCATCGGTATTTTGGCATCGGTATTTGCATTGGCATCGGCATTGGCATTGGTATGTTTTGTAGTTTTAGTATCGGCATTGGCATTGGCATCGGTTTTGGCATTGGTATTGGCATTAGCATTGGCATCGGCATTGGCATTGGCATTGGCATTGGCATTGGCATCGGCATCGGCATCGGCATCGGCATCGGCATCGGCATCGGCATCGGCATCGGCATCGGCATCGGCATCGGCATTGGCATTGGCATCTGCATTGGCATTGGCATTGGCATTGGTATTAGCATTGGTATTGTTTTTTTGGTTTTTTGTTCGGATTGAGACTTCGTCTAGCACTGAGTCTGCACTCTGGGACGCTCCGCTCTGTGTTTGTTTTTCAGTTTTAGTTTATTTTATGTTTGGCAAACTCCCAATGTTCACTGCTGCGGCATTGTGAGTTTGAGAGGGGATGTTAGCTAATAAAGGCATGTTGGCCCGGCCCACTTGTTTAGGCCCGTTTTGTTTCTAGGGTTTCATCTTTATTTTGTTCTATAAATACTCGTGTATTCTCTTTATAATAATCAATACAATAAAGGCTTTACATTGACTTAGAGCTTTAGTTTCTAACACGGTGTAATCCCACCAAGAGTGTATACGCCATAGAACAACCTGGAAAAATATTGGTGCATTTTTATGCGTAATAATATTCAAACTGTTATAGTCCCTTATAATGGTAGTGTATAAGGTGGAAGGAGCACAACTAAGATTTTTGTTGAAGACCTTTGTGAATTTGTCTCACTACATTTTATATTAGGTTGCTGACTAAACATACAGCTCGTTGAGTGTCCCGAGCAAACTTTTGATTCCTTCAAAATTCATGTTATGCAATATGATGCAACAATACATGATTCTTCGTACATGTTGATATGATAACAACGTGCCGGTTGTTGTTTAATTCGCCAACGTCCTTGGAGAACACTTAATGCTCGTTCGACATTCTTTCTTGCACTTTATTGTCGCCGTTTAAAAAGCCCATGTTTCTCGTCTCTTGCAACCATAAATGATTTGACAAACGTTGCACACTATGTGTATATACCGTCAACTAGGTAATACCCTTTTTCAATTGAACTCCGTTTACTAGAAACAGAGACAAAGGTGCGATATCATCAACAAGGTCGTCGAATAATAATTATTTAAAATGGTTATATCGTTATTCGCACACTCTACGACAAAAAACGCATGCCAAATTCACAAATCGTGCCTAGCAATAACTTCAAGCATTACTGTTGGATATTTTTTATTACCTCTTTCAAATTGCCCGTGCCATGATTTTGGACATTTTGTCCATTCCCAATGCATATGATCAATGCTTTCAAGCATTCCCGAAAAACCATGAAACGTGTTATGTGAAGCATATGAATTTCGAATGTCGTTAAAGTCTGGTTTCATGTTTCAATCAATAATGCACATAGAAAAATTATTAAGAAAATAGTGTGCACAATGTTCACCCGTTTATAAATATTCGTTAAATGCATTAGGTGTTGTGTTGTATGCCAATTGGCGTAGGGCGAAAGTGCATTTCATAATAACACTAAAAGTTATTAGACTTGTACAATTAAGACGGACTTTAACACTGTGTTCTCGAGTTCAATTTTGAAGGGAAAAGAAAGAAAAAGAAAGGAAAAGAAAGAAAACTTAAGTAAATTTGTGTTCTTGAGTTTTTTTAAGGAAAGAAAAGAAAGGAAAAGAAGAAAAATGAAAGGAAATTTTTGACTAAAACTTTCCTCTCAAAAATGGAAGGAAATTGAAGAAAATTAATCTTTTACATGTTAAAAGACATAATTATTCTTGTTTTTTAACTTGAAACCTCTCAAACATGGGTATAATTGTAATTCAATCAATTTTTTTTCCCTTCAACTCAAGAATACAAATATTTTTACTAACTACTTAAATTTTTCTTTCCTTTACCTTTATTTTCTTTTCTTTTACTTTCTTTTCTTATGGTTTAAAACTCGAGAACGTAGCGTAAAGAATTTAAAGTGGTCGGAAAGAGGATCGGCATTATAAGAATATATACCTTCGACTATTTCTAAAAATAGATTTCGGCTCATACGATAGCGGCGTCTAAACTTGTATTCTGGATATTTCGGCTCCACGCCTGACCAACGAGCTTGGGTCATTACAACACCCACTGCTCTAAGTTGTGAGATTATCACAAGGTATGAACTTGCACTTGTATTTTTTTCATATCCTCATGCTAAGTTATAATAGTCACATTTTTAGATTTTTTTAATTATTGATAATGAGCTTTAATAGGATCAAACTATCTATTATACTAAAAGATTGAGCCCCTAAATTTAATGGGGCTGTATCTTTAAATGATTTGTCTTACCCAGAGAGCCATAAGTACAAAACCCAAATGCATACTGAAACTCAATATCATGGAGTATTAATGATTAGTGATCAATGCATTTTTACATGTGAATTCAATTATGTGCAACTTTTAGTCTTTTTAGCATCCCATTATCTCCTTAACAAACTTTATAGTTTCAGTTATTAAGAAAATCAAAAGCTTTGCTATTTATAAAGTCTCTTCATATCCTCACTATGAGTCACTATATAAACTCCACCAATTAGGATGTGCATGTTTTTTTTACTACGTAGTATCATATTGTATATTTTTTATTATTGTATTGTATTTTATTGTTTGTCTATTCGTTTACTTTGAGCAAACTACGAGTGGTGCGTATCGAAATTAGGGATCCCCATGAAAGGGAACCCGAAATTTCGGTACATTGTTTAGACTTTAGGCTTTAGGGTTTAGGCTTTAAGCTTTAGGCTTTAGGCTTTAGAACTATTGTTTTCTTTGTTGTTATAGATAAGTCCTCTCTTCTCTCTTGGTCGAAATTAGGGATCCCCATGAAAGGGAACCCGGAATTTCGGTCCATTCGAACAGTGTTCGGTATTCTCTTTTGGTCGAAATTAAGGATCCCCATGAAAGGGAACCCGAAATTTCGAAATTAGGCTTTAGGCTTTAGAACTTTTTTTTCTTTGTTGTTATAGATAAGTAATTTATGTGTGTGTTCTATTGATGTATATATTGTGTAGTGTAACACAAGCTTTGTATATTGTACAAATCCATGTGAATAAATGGCATGATCAATGGTATACTAAAAGATTGAGCCCCTAAATTTATTGGGGCTGTATCTTTAAATGATTTGTCTCACCCAGAGAGCCATAAGTACAAAACCCAAATGCATACTGAAACTCAATATCATGGAGTATTAATGATTAGTAATCAATGCATTTTTACATGTGAATTCAATTCTGTGCAACTTTTAGTCTTTTTAGCATCCCATTATCTCCTTAACAAACTTTATAGTTTCAGTTATTAAGAAAATCAAAAGCTTTGCTATTTATAAAGTCTCTTCATATCCTCACTATGAGTCACTATATAAACTCCACCAATTAGGATGTGCATGTTTTTGTTACTACGTAGTATTATATTGTATATTTTTTATTATTGTATTGTATTTTATTGTTTGTCTATTCGTTTACTTTGAGCAAACTACGAGTGGTGCGTAGCATATATATAAAGATGTAGAATTGTAGATATGTAAATATAATTTGACATTGGTCCAACATGTATTTCACGAGAAAAGGTTTAAAAAATCACTTAATTATTACTATTTATTTCTTAAGGCTTATTTTGAAGTAGCCTGAATCATTATGCAATAAACACTTAGATACAACCGGTGTGCATTGCACGGGTTTGCATGTTCAACAACACATCTAAACATTACACGGCCAATTCCCAAAGTATACACAATCAGACTAACGCATCAACATTCTAACAAAATCATTATGCAAGCAACCACATGAGAAAATTTTTTAACACAAGCCGTGTGTATCGCACGGGTCTGCATGCCTCATCATTCATAAAAGAAATGTGTTCATCCAATATAAGAAGTGGTTTCACAATTCATTCATTATGTATCAACCAAATTGCCTGAAAATGGCCTCCTTGTACCGGGTGATTTTTTGAATGAAAAATGATAGGAGTGAGATCTTTTAAATTTCATATAAACATGATCAGTAAAGTTCTCTCACAATAAAAAAAATGAGTCTCTCAGTAGGCCTCATTGTTATGTTTGTAAGAAAACTTTACCGGCCATGTTTATATGAACTTTAGAGGATTGCAATCCAAAATGGTACTCATGACTAAAATATATGCCTAAAGATATGCTTAATAACAAGATCACGACGTGTGTCAAAATTAAAAGTAGAGATTAAGAGTGAGAAAATATGTGTGTCAGATGAATTGTTCCGAAATTAGGCTTATATTTTAAGTCTCTATATCATTGCTCTTTTTTGAATTAGACCATGATAAAAGGAGTTTTCACACGTACACTAGTGATGCAATCTTACATTGATATCATGACAAACTTGAGTTTGTTGCCTACAATGATGCACTATAACTTAGGGCACGCTTGGTTAAAATAAGGGAATGGGAAAGGGAAATGCAAATAGTATATTAAGGACTATAATGAGGGTATATCATTGCATTGAAGTTGTTTGGTTATGATATTAAAATATTTGAATGATTGAAAGTTTGTCGGGTTTTTTTTGTTAAGTTAATATTTAGAAATAATAAAAAAGCAATAAGTGATGACAATTAACAAAATATGCATTATTGTACTTTCAAAACCTTAGACTGGTAGGTGAAAATATATAAGCATTGTAAAAGTTGGCGGCTAAAAAGTGAATTAAGCAAAACTATAAAACGCTTGTAGTCATACATTTTTATAATCAAAATGCTTATAACCTGTAATATATGTTAAAGTAGTAGTATTATAGTTTGTATATCGGAAGTTTAATAAAATATTAGATATATATGACGTATATACATCAAAAGTTTTGAAAAAAAATTCAAGACACTTTTATATATAAAAATTCGATCAGTTCTTTCAAAAAATAATTGTTAATTACCATTTAAAAAGATACATTATATAGTTCCATGAATTTAGGAAGGTGGAAAAACGTGAGGTAATTTTTTTAAAGATTTTCAATACCCCCAATTTGGTGAGTAATGGGGTATTACCCACTTTAAGGGAATGAATGGTTGCATTATATCTTACCAACCATCATTTTTCATTACGTTTCTCACTCATGTTTCTGAAAGATTTAATAAGAAAAACCTGGTGGCATGATGTCTTCATTTTTACAAAGATGGCAACTTTGAGCAGAATTCCAAAGTTGTACATGGTCAGAGTTAGAGCCGGCAAATGTTGGTGATTTTGCGTCACCTATTAATTTAAGTGTAATTGATTGACTTAGTTGACCAATGTATAATTTGGACGTGTTTGTGCGAAAGACACATACACTCTCTTTAAGCCCGTATCTTGGTTGTGCAGTCGCACGAAAGTGTGATTGCAGCCACGGCGGGTGTCTGGTATCGCAACTGTATCAGGAAATTATAAAGCCATACAATTATAAGGATTGCTGCCCGATAAGCGTTGGTCCAACCCGTCGCCCGACCCCACCCGATCCGCCTTTTACCCTATTGTTGGCCTGACCCGCCCCTTTTTGTGTGGTAGAGCCGGTTTCTTTTATGTCGTGCCCGACCCATCCCCCTCTAATTTACTAGCCTACTCAAGCTTTTTACCTGATCCGTTGTTTATCTCCCGTTTCTATACACGTGGTGGGTACGTGTCATGCCTGTTGCCACTTTCATATCTATGACTTCCTCGTTATGCATATGGCAGTTGCATATGTTCATTTATACCATTACGCTTCCAGCCATGGCGAATGTATCCGCTTTTTCGATTCTTAGCATATCTGAGCCTCATAAACACATATCTCATCATCATTATATACCTATTTGAGGTTAAATGTGAGTATTAAGGAACCACCAACCGTGATGATCTTTTTGTGCATTCGTTTTTATAACGTAAAAAAAAGATGTCGGATAACGGCCGATACTATAACTGTCATTTGGCGGGGCAAGTCTTACCGATTAGGTTAGTTTGCAGCCATGACAATTTTTTGATAGTTGAATGAACTTGCTGTCTGTTTTGGGCGGGTGTCGGTTTAATCCGCTTGATGGTGATCACACTTGCAGTAGTTCCTGTATCTGAGATTACCCGTAACACGTATCTGAGATTACCCGCATCTGAGATGAAACAGATGATATGTATCTTAGGTCGGCAGTCACACCGAGAGTATGATTGCACCTATGTTGGGTGTTTGGCAGCGCTACCGTATGCGTAAATCTGAGCCTCATTATCCTAATATTCGTTTAAACAACGCGTCAATTATTTTCGACAGAAGGTGGCAAGGTTTGTAACAATTCTTCTTAATTATATTGTTTCATTTTTATTTACTTTTCAAGGAGAACGTCGAGACGTCATCAGTTTGGAGCGCGAGGCCAGCAGAGCTTGCTGCAGAGGAGATCCGGTAACTTTTATGAATGTGGAGGAGTGGGGCATTTTTCTCGTTACTGTCCCAATGTTGAGACGGACGAATGTTGCTGCGGGAGTGCAGAATAGACCAGCTGATGAGGGAGAAGATGCACGTTGTGGGAGAACTGAGCACGGTTAAGCCTAAGGTAGTGAAAGTCAGAAACATTGCGGGGGTTCTGAAGCTTAGGAGAGGAGACAGTTTCGCTGTCGTTAGTTGATGTAATTTGTGGTTTTGACTTATGTTTCACTAGGAAAAAAGGCGAGAAGAAGAGAAAGCAGAAGCCATTCTAATATATAGGGCGACTGAAAAGCAGTTCATGTCAAAATAGCTACGGAGGTAAGGAATGAGGTAATATAGTTACTTTTTTTTTGGAAAATAAGATATTTTTACGTATTCATGTAGTTGAGACTTGAGACTGTAATCTGATAATGTTGTATTGTTTCATTGCACGTTCAGCTACAACAGAGGTGAAATAGGAGGAGGACCAGTTTCGGCAATGGAGGGCCAATTGCAAGAAACAATTGATGCATGTATGCTGAATTTCTTCTTTTTAATTAATCTTGTTTTTTAAAATTAGTGCAACTGCTGCTGCACGTTCAGCTTTGGAGCGGCTAAAGCCCTTAGCAGCTGATAGTGTTGCAGCCTTGATTCTTTCGGCTGCATCCTATGCACCACCTTTTTTTTCTTTACCTCACATGGTCTTTCTCTACTGACCCGCAAATAAATCAAGAACAAGATAACAATACCAGATCCTGAAACAATTAAGGTACCCACATCAGTCAAACATAGAGGTGATAAAATGAAGGGTACTTAATTATTATTGAAAAGATTATTGCAACTCATTTTTTCAAAAGGCTCAATAAGTGTTAAGTTGCTTTTAAAGTTTGGGAAATAGAATTACAAATGGTTTATCAAATAGCATCTGCCCACAAGCTTTAAATATGGAAATGTTTGATAACCATTCCGTTTTGCGCTTGTAGTTGAATGAACTGTAGTTCTATTTTTCAGCCAAACACTTTGAAAAATAGAATTAAAGTCATTCTTCCTGGTACATTCCGTTTTGTGCTTATTCAACTACAGTTCATGTTACAATAGTTAATTGAATGACAACAAGACATAAAATCTAGCTAATTGATTAGGAGAATACAAGTATGTGACAGAATAATGGCATATTGCTTAGGTGTGCAAATGAAAAATATATATATAAGTTATAAATATCACTTTATAATACAAAACGGAGAAGGATCCACTGTCAGGTTACCCGGCAACGCGAGTCTTTTTTGCTATGATATGCACAGCCTAACCGGTATCTTTGTGGCTATTTATGGACTTCTCCCTGGCTATTCCAAGATGTTCACCCAACGAGGATTGAACCATGGCCGCTTCAGAGACTTTTGGGACACCTTACCACTAGGCCACCTTGGTGATGGTTATAGCTTTATAATATCTCTCTTCAAAACTGAATCTCATTCGGGTCTGCTGCATTTGGGTACCCGTTATACTCCAACTTCAAATTTAGTGTTGCACAAATAGCCCGAACTTCAACCTTAAATGAAACTGTAAAATATGTACCTTGATAATTACAAGGTTTATGCAGTTTTACGGCTTATCGGACGTGCTCCTTCCCACATTACAATTTAGAATCACTCTTATGCTTGAATGACTATAACTTTCTGAAATACGGATTAAGCTCATTTATCTTTACTCACATAAACTCTTACAGTCTTATACTTTATTTGCAGGAATTAGCAGACGATGGTATGGTCCCACTTTCTAAGGGTTTAATTGCACAAGAAAGTGTTGTTGTCTACCTGATGTGTAACAGGGTCGTAAGCTGCAAGAACACACGGACGGTGTGCATACGGAATTACCAGACTCGGGCATGTGACTATTTATAAGCAAGGTCGATTATTTATACTAAGTTGAATGATGTTAGTTTACATGACATACATGCATGATTCCTTATTGATTGAATATCGGTGAATATCTAGCGGAACTCTCTGTTTTGTTGAATAGGCAATGAGCTTACAATTAAGTCTTATTTAAGAAGCACACAACTTTTGGATTCATGAATGTTGAATAATATCATGATTAGCTGTTAGTATCCATCACATCTTTTTTTCATCTTTTGTTATTCGTAAAGTGCTAGCACCCAACAATCACGTATGTAACAACTATTTGATGTGGAGAACCCAATGACAAAAACATTCACGAAGTGACCCATTCCATTTTATATCAGTAGGTATCTGTAAAAGCTCCTAGGTGTGTTTGGATTAGCCTACTATATAAATTTAGAATAAGGTGTGTTTGGATAAGATTATTATAGAAGCATGTTTGGATCAGATCAAGTCACTGAAGTACCAGTGTGTGTTTGGATATTTCTGTAGCAACTGAAAAAAATAGCACCAACAGCGGTAAAAAGGTATAGAAACGGGTTAAATGTCGAGTTAATTTTCATTTTAAGCAATCTACTTCTTTTCCAGATAAACCCGAAGGACAAAGCAGATTAGGATGGGTCATTGGCAGCTATAATTTTAATTAGTATATGATATTCTCTTAAAGCTCCATCATCCCAAGAATCTGATAATGAGCTGCACGTAATGACCATTGCTATTCTTTTGAATAAGATGAATTTGTTGTATCATCACATCAACATGATATACCGTATATATTAATAGTTACCAAAATATCCAATGCAAGTATCTTTTAGTTATATCATCTGAGCACATCTAAAGAGTCATGATTTACTGGTGCCACTTTGGTAATAATCTTAATTTGATAATTTATTCGTTAATTACTGTATTATTAGCATTGACTTTCATTTTGTGATTTGCTTCAGATGTCAACATTTGCTGATATGGAAGGAGTGGAAACATACGTTTCATCATTTCTTGGACAAGCTGATGAAGTGATGGAAGAGCGCATTGCCGGTTATCTCTTTTTCCGACCAAACATGTTGTGGCTGTGCAGATTCGACGGTTCGCGGATCTGATGATTCAGTCGTCCGAGTAAAAGAGGCATTGAGCTTTGCAGACGTTATACCAAACCACACCCTACGCATCATCGAAGGCGCCGACCACATGTTCTCTGCCCACCGAGATGCAACATAAAAGAACCTCTTTATCAGTGATGCAACATAAAGGTAGCTGAAGCAAGTCCATTTTCTAAATTTTTGATATCTCTGATTAGTTACAGAACCCTTTAGCTGGGATGGAAGTATTGATTTTCATTATCTGCACTTTAAATACTAAGCCAAGAGTTTCATAGTTATGAATGAGGTATGAATCTTTGTTTGGCCAGTGCTTTGTTTGCGTTTAGATCTTCCTTCAATTTAACCTGTACAACGACAAGGGCAATCACCACCGGACCCACTTCAGCAAGCCCAAAACTAAGGGTGAGCATCGGTTCAAAACCGAACCGAACCGAAAACCGAGTTTGAGGAAAAACATGAACCGAAACCGAACCGAAGTAATCTGAGAAAAACCTAAACCGAACTGAAACCGAATCGAACCAACAAATACCGAACCGAATAGATTGTTTAGGCGTATTTTTCTTGGTTATAACCCGAACCGACAAAACCGAAACCGAAACTATAAATATACAAAACCGAAAACCGAACCGAAAATGGTCGGTTCGGTTTCGGTCCGTTCGGCTAGGCTCGGTTTGTCGGTTCAGTTCGGTTTTCGGTTGATTTCGCTCAGTCTTACCCAAAACGACGCCCACTAATCGTCCCGCAGCGGAGCGCGGGCCTACAACCTCATTATATGTGCAAATACTACTAAGCTTCACAGGATCTAGAACTTGTTATCAAGGTAAAGACGATAAACAATGTATTGAACAAATTAAAATTTAGACATAAATTTTCATATTCCGATCACAGGAAATCCATAAGCAGTTTTGATGAGCCGAGTTTTGAAACAAAAAGACTCGGCTCTCAATATACATCAACTATGCTCTTGACAAGTTCCGTACTGTCACAACAAAAGAACATTTTTCTCGGTTTTTTCAAAACGAACATAAATGCAAGAGGGTTACTTGTTCTGTGCCCATGGTTAACACGTTAAGAATTTCAAAATTGTGTTACCTTTTTGTTGCTGAAAATACCACATCTATATGCCTTTTACTCAAAGATCCAACCACACATCTTCTGGTCGTCTTTTGATGATGATACCTGAGCCGCTTCCACAAAAACATCTGACATCAGCCGGGTTGCTGCATTTCGATCTTCAATTTGTGAACGTTTTTCTCCCTCACCAACATTTTTTTGGCATTCACCAGGCGTCAATACCGGTTTGATGGACCCATCAACCTTCTCGGACCTTTCAACTACTACTTCTGCCGAGCTGTTGTCATCGTTGCAAGATATATTTTCTACATTTCCATCTCCAAATTGTGAACGTTCTTCTCCCCCAACACTTTCTTGCCATTCATTAGACATTTGTACTAGTTTGATGAACCCATCATTCTTCTCGGACCTTTCAACCATTGCTGGTGTTGAACATTCTTTTCCTTCATCAACAGTTCTTTGACATTCGGCTGAAGTGACGTCATCTTTAAAAAGAGTATTTTCATTGAAAGTGGGCGGAACAGATTTTTCATAAGGTGGCATAATGTCAACAGATTTGATGAACTCGTCAACTTGCTCGTTGCTTTCAGCTATGACTTTCATCGAGTTGCTTTCATCTTTTAAAGGTATAACCTCACACAGCATATCCTTATTTTTGGTAGTGCTGATACCTTCACCTGTTGACTCTCTTTCATCCACTTGGTCTTTGCTTTCAACTACTACTTTCATTGGAAAGCTTTCACCTTTGAAAGGTGTAATTTCACACAGAATGACAGTATTTTTAGCAGCGCTAATAGCATCACTTGTCGACTCTTTTTCATCCACTTGCTCTTTGTTTTCAACTACTACTTTTGTTGAGCACCTTTCATCTTTAAAAGGTGTAATTTCACACAGCATGTTCGTATTTTTAGTAGCGCTAATACCATCACCTGTTGACTCTTTATCATCCACTTGCTCTTTGCTTTCAACTACTACTTTCGTTGGGCAGCTTTCATCTTTAGAAGGTGTAATTTCACACAGCATGTTCGTATTTTTAGTAGCGCTAATACCATCACCTGTTGACTCTTTTTCACCCGCTTGCTCTTTGCTTTCAACTACTACTTCCGTTGAGCAGCTTTCATCTTTAAAAGGTGTAATATCACACAGCATGTTCGTATTTTTAGTAGCGCTAATACCATCACCTGTTGACTCCTTTTCACCCACTTGCTCTTTGCTTTCAACTACTACTTTCGTAGGGCAGCTTTCATCTTTAGAAGGTGTAATTTCACACGGCATATCCGTGTTTTTAGTAGCACTAACACCATCACCTGTTGACTCTTTTTTAACAAAAGCAGGCCTAACTAGTTTCCTCCGTTTGCAAGACGAATCTGATGTGGCACCACCCAAACATTCAGTGTTATCTTTGTTAGTTTTCTTACGTCGCTTGAAATCCACAACTCTGGTTTCCTTTACTACTAATTCATCTTCAATTAATTCCGCTGCCAGGTCAGCATCAAGATCCATCACAGAATCTGGAACCTTGTTATGTACAATTTCACAAGCCGGTGTGATATCATCATCATCATCTAGTTTATTAACTGATTTAATTTTTACAGTCTCGTTAGTCTGGTTGCTCGCAACCTTTTCCAACATTTTCATCACTTCGTCAACCGATGCATTGAGCACATGTTTCTTAACAGTTTCAGGTTCTTCTTCATGCTTGGGATCCGAATTTAACCGAGCAAAAACACTAACTCTTTTGTTTTCACGTGTTTGATGTAATATTGTATCATTGTACGAATCCTCCTTGTGCACACATAGATCGGCATCAGATGAGGGCCTTTTTAGAGCATATGATGGTTCAGTAACCTTTTTCACATATTTGCTCGTAGGCTCTTCATGATAACTATCCTTGTATGCAGAAAAGGGGGTAATACCAGAACTGAAAGCATGAGATTTATGACCTTCAGTGTAATTCTCATCAGCTCCAACTTTCTTGGACCCCAAAGAAGTGAACTTGGGTAAAATCGGATTCAGTGAACCTTCTCGAGAGAAAGTTTTCGATACCCGATTCTCTTCAAAATACTGAATTGAATCTTCGTTGTGCGAGTGAAATGAAGGTGTAATTTCAACAGTGTGTGGGTAAATTGGGCGAGATTCTAGGGGAATAAAACTTGGGTCAGAAGCAAGGTATGAAGGATTGAGTGGAATACAAGGGATTGTAGGGTCACATGCTGTCCAAAAAGTATCTTGGTTCAAGTGAGAGGAAGAAACATCAGCAAAAGGTTTACTCAGGGATTGTTCATTCAAAGTTCTTAGTTCAGTTTCTAACGCATCATTACCAGGCAAGTATTCATCAGTAGTCATCCGACTTCCTATATCACACGAGCGACCAAGATAATTTGCCGAAAGAGATTGCCTATAATCTTTTCTGACAATATATTCATCCCGTAGCCTATTATAATCCATAATGTCCTTATCTTCACTATCCATCAGAAATTTTGCATCATTGCTTGCAAGACCAATTTCATCATAATGCTCTTCAGGGGTATAAAGTGGTATGTAACCATCTTCAATGTCGTTTTTTACTTTTTTTTTTTTCATCATAGAAAAGTTATCCTCGTCTGTTAATCCCCTAAATTCCCTATGGTTATTGTTGAATTCATGCCCTTTATTTTCATTAACCACATAAGGTGATCCTACGTCAGCCTCCCCTTTTAACCCGACTAAAGAATGATCAAGGTGGTTGCCTGGTAATTTATTCCGACTACCAGAATCACCAAAATCATCGTTCTCTCGCAAATGATTTTTCTTAAACCTGTCCCTCTTTCTACCACAACTGACTTTATCCACTTCTACAATCTTTTCATCATTAAAGTTTATGCGATCATCCTCTTTGCTCACGGCTCTTTCCACAATAGTCCTAAGATCACCACCAAATCTAGCATGTCCCTCTGCTAGCTTATCACCACGTCTCCACACATTTCTCTCTTGATTTTTAGATATTTTCTTGGATCGAAATAACGTCATAAGCTTATCTACCTGAAATTTCAAAAGTACGGAGGATAAAATACAGATATAACATTTATAGAGTGGAGCAGAACAGAATAACATAAAGACACAAGCACAGATATACCTGATCCTGGTTCAAGCCAAAATGGAATTTCTTCATTGAGAAATAATTATCCTTGATAGCGTCCCGGAATTCATGTTCAGCAAGCGGACTACAATCCCAGACTCTGGTAAAACGAACCTATATAGCAGATGAAACCGTATAAAAGTAAAGATATTAAAAAAAGAAAAACAAGATATTAACGCCTTAACAATGCTCTACGTGCTGCATAATCAAAGGGTAGCATACTCCTGATTATAGAGAGATTGTCCGACTTTACATAGCATGTGGGCATATGAATTGTCTGAGTAAACTCGGGTAGCAAAATTTCAGTTTTGTCAGACCGTAAAATAAAACGGCAAAAAAAAATTGCCCCTCTTGGCCTTAAGAAATCCATACCTGCGCAGGGAACTTCTTTCTATATGCTCCAGGCTGAATGTTGATTTCACCATCCGATGTAGCACGGAATACACCATATAATACTCTATTTTCAAACTCAAAAAGGAAAAGTAGCATTCCTTTTTTAACACTTAACACAATATCAGACATATTATATGGTAAGCCAAACAACTTCCTATCCAAACATTCCCTTTTTGTTTCCCTATTTGACATGAATATTGCTCCAGACTGGGGAAGCTTCCCAGGGAGATTATCATCTTTATACCTCGTCTCTTTATACCTCATCTCCTGGTTCAGACTGTCACCTCTCTGAACTGCCAATATACCCAAAAACGAAGCACCGCTACAGGTCAAGAACGTAGAATGGTAGTTTTATAAAGAAGAAATGGGCTTCAAAAAAACCAAGTTCCTGGATAACGGACAAGACTGATATATTTATATGTAACTATGCATCTATATATGTATGTAAAAAGGATGTATTAACACAACTAAAAAGTAGCGACTTGTTTTGAACATGCAAGCGTGACCTAGTTTTGATCTTTGGGGTCTCACGTGAGTTCTTAAAGCATATAAAAATACAAGCACTTGTTAATTACTTCTACAATATAGTTCTTGCTCTCACCCCAAGTTTTTGGTTTCCATACCTAAATGTAATTAGTATCGAATTATTATTTTTTTCCATAACTTAATGTCAGCAGTTGGAGTTCTTGTAGTTGGCACACAATACATGCCAAAGAAAAATCTAAATGTATGATTTTTGATAAATCTTGAACTAAAATAAACCGCAACCTACTGTGGCTTTCTGTGTTTTTAACATATACGAATGTGAATCGCTTTATCATTTAGTCCCTTCAATCTTATTAAAATGCAACAAAAATTCTAACATTTTCCTATATAGAAAACTGTTCTAACTTACCTAACGGCTCCTATGAGGGGTTGTTTAATAATAAATCTTAAGTGAGTTGATTGAAGTGAAATAAAGATAATCCCACACCAATCACAACAATTCCAACACAAACGTATCATGAAATTAAAACTATAACCATTATGTATTAAACGTTACAAACTGTCGAAATCACAACCACCTTAGACACACATCCAAACAGTCTTTATTGTAAAATTATCTTATAAAAACAAAATTAGACTTGATACTCTTCAAAGCAACAAAATAACTAACAAACATTTTAACAAAACACCAACATTAGTTAGACTTTATATATGCGATTCATTTCAATATCACAATACTTATATAATCACCACAAAAACAAACCTCAACAGGCATACACTACGTAATTTTTTTTTAGAACGGCAAATTTTTACAACCTACACCGCCTATCTCACAAATTCTATCTCACATGTCTCCAACGAGACTCACTCTAGGTTAATGGGATCACATACCGCTGGGCAAGAGGCCTTTGGTGCATACATACGTAATAAGAAGTATGATCAATCTCAAGCAACTATCCTACATTTACAAACAAGCAATTTCCATTTGTTTATTTGAAAAAAATAACACGTTAATGGCTTGATTTTCCTCCCCATATGAAGGGTGTTAAATGAGAGTTTAAGTGAATATTTATTTCAACAGATCACAATGATACAGTTTTATAAAAAACTTACCATAGTCTGTTTTCTTAAAGCACGAGCTATTACAATTTATTGTTTAAAGAAATATTATAGAGAACTTGCATAATAAATCAGCCCAAAGTAATCAAAATTAAAAGCTGTAATAATTTTTACAACCTGGTACAAACTTTATACCAACATCCAAACGCTCCGATTATAGAACAGTATACAATGAGTTATATTAAAATTCTAATCGATAAGTAACGAGCAACGTCATAATGTCTAATAAATATGCCACTCGAGTAGTTAAATTGAAAGATATGATTACAATTCAATCATCTTCACGCGAATTAATATCAGTAACATTATAACAATAAAATCACATTGCATCATGCAAATAAAATAAATAAACATTAGGCGTTATAATAATCGATAACGCTAATTACCAACAAAACCTATATTTCATAAAAAGAATATACACGTCGGGGCGGCGACAGGAGGGGCAGGGCGCATGTGCCTGGAGACAAAGAGATAAGTGTAATTTTCCTCAAACTTGTGTTATTTTTTTTTTATTTTGCCCCTACAAGAAGAGTTGTAGGAGTAGTTTTTAAAATATATCAAAGTTTTCCCCTTCGACAAAGAATTTCTGGCTCTGCCCCTGACCATAGCTCCTGTACTTTTTGTGTTTTGAACAATATACAGTTGCTCACGAATCTAGCAGAAGAAAATAGTTCTGTAAAGGAACTCAGCAGACATAAACTACCAATTTAATAAACTAAAAAAACTCCAAAGGTAGCATCTGCGTTTTATATAATGCCACAATTTCCTTTATCAGAAAAAATACAGAGTACAAATTTCAAACGTATTCATCATGTTTATGATGAGGATTAGAATAAATGTTAAGTCGTTACTTTGATATCAAATTACAGGAATCAGTTTCATAGATTTTAAGACAACCTAATCATAATCCAAGTTATTTCAGTGCCAAGATCATAGTCAGTTGATTAAAGTTAAATAAAAATAATGTTTACATCAGCCACAACGAGTGCAAAACTGCAAACACAATCATCCTTGAGAACCATATTATTATCCACACAAAAAAAAAAATTCATAACAAACATCTTATTCAAAACAATATAAAAAAACAAATTCGTTTCCGTACCAATAAATAAAACCTTAACAAGTACTCGTACTTAGAACATCCACATATGAACTAAAATCAATATCATTATAAACAAAGTAATAATCATGCATACATATAACAACATCATTAAAAAATATTAATCCCGATGAATAAATAAACATAAGACACAAACCTAAAATTCATAATCCGGATATCAATCCTCAATAACAGAGTCGAGATATAATCAAACAACGATAATTAGAAATTTGATAATAAATAAGAGATAGTAATAATAAGATGTAAATAAATAATTAGGGTTTATAAAGAAAGGCTACCAGAAATGTGTTGTGTTTTTTACTTTTGTTTTTGTTAAAACCAATATAGTTTTACGGAAGAAATTGTATTGTCTAAAACAGTGGCGAATGGGAATCATCGATATTCTATTCTATTTAATAATAGTGGTGACAGATTTGTGTTGATGTTTTGCAATACTGGTCCTTTAAGTTGTATGAAGTTGGTAGTTTTAGTCCTTTGTGTAAATTTTTTGCCTTTTCAAAAGGTATTATTAGACGTGTATATGTGCATAGGGACGGAGTTTTATAGCGTTGTAATTAAGATATTGTGATTAAGTATTTCGTGTAACATTTAGCAATTGACGTTGATAACTCTTAATCATCATCTGAGATGACAACAACATCATATCAGTTTCACTTTAACAAATTAGGATTGAAATATGAATCGGGCTTGAGTAAATAATTGTGACTAATTTGTAAAAAAATATATGGTTTAAGTCATTTTTTAAACCAACTCAAATTAAGAAAGCAATTTTTACATGGGTGGCGACATGGTTAACTCGTTTAATAAGGGGTCATGTTTGGATTGTCATTCTCAACACGTCGACTATGGTTTAACGTTTCAATACGAATTGTCACCTATCATCTTGCACATTTTTATTTAACAAAATATATGCATTGATATTCTTTAAAAGTACCTTATATATAAATGAAAAAGTCAAAACAAGAATAAAAAATACAAAATGAAGAAAAGAAAAACAACAAAGTTTAGAGACATTAAGAAGTGTAAAGACACCCCTTCAACATCTAGTTTAATAAGAGCTTTTAGCCACTTACCGTCTGTGAATGAGCATATAAAAACAAATGCTCTTAATTTTAATCACCTCTTATTGGAGGAAAAAAACAAACACCATTTTTTATTAAAACCTCTGATCACGTTTGACTAAATTATACTAAGAGGCTATTAAGAGGTTTTCCAAGAAAAACAAACGCATCGGACTTTGTAAAGAACTTACCGCTTTAACCATTGGTAATTGTTTATGTTAAAGGTAATCATGTAAAATCACATGGGTATGGTTTTTGTGAAGTCCTTGCTACTTTATATTTTTATAAAAGGAAGTGATATGCACACCACAATAAATGATGTGCACACCACGAAATCACACATGTAATGCATAAAGTACAATGTCACATATGTATGTTTGTGGTGTGCATGTCACCTTTTTTTTAAACAATGACTGCAATTCAAAACATGTTTTAAGGAATTGTGTTTTGTGAAACTTAGAAGAAAATAAAAACCTTTCACGAGTATTTTTAAGATCAAATTGGTTAATGTAACAGAATCAAGCGTATAGAGGTCTTGTAGGGGTGTTTGTTTCGGCTTATATGTGGGCTTATGAGCTTATTTGATTTCAGCTTATATTTCATAAGCCCTAGTTTTTCGTCTTATCTTGAGACTCGTGGGCTTATA
>BQNB010103643.1:0-23990 GCA_026074375.1 Tanacetum coccineum | reverse complement strand
TTCCCAGGTTAAACGGTGACATACTCAAGGATCATGAGGAGCGACCTGAATTGAAACACCGTACGAGTATGAATATGCACGAGAAGAAACACGAAGACTTTTCGATTATATGAGACTTCAGAAGATGCATCAAGACTATCCTACTCCCCGATACACATGTGCAAGAGTTCTCTATCCCAACATTTCAACACCTTCCATTTCTCTCTCCACACTTCTCTTTAAATCTCAACATCTCACCCCTACTTTTTTCATCCCCTTTTATTTCAAATGCACATTGACTTTTAGAAAATTAACAAGTTAAAGACTAAAGAATCGATACCCACTTCCCCGAGTTGATGATCTAGTCAAAAAATTTAGCGATGTTTAACGTTTCTTCCTTTTCAAGATAATTGACCCTTGATCACGAAATCGACAACCCAGAGTTCGCCATGAGAAAATCTTTAAGAAAAAAATTAGGACTAAATACATCGCCTTTAATTCTTAGTTTTACCATTCTTACTAAGAGACGCAAAGAATGTGCTCTTTGATTTAAGGAACATAGTATAGATACTGTAAGTAGATAAGTTTGTTACTTTACTTATCGATGACATACCGAATTATTTGTGAAAAAAAAGATCATGAGCAACTTTCGAGCCTACCTATTATCGTAAACATTTCGATTAAGACTTCCCACACTTGTGGATCTTAAGCCGTAAATTCCCTTACAAACTCCTGTTGATTTCCAAGTTACCCGGTTGTAATCAGTAATCTATTCAAACTTCTAAAAATATCTTAGCCACTAACGTTATCGAGTAACTATGCTAAGAACCTTTTTCATGTAACAATCATAAGAATCCCCTTAAACGTTGAAGTGTAGGCTATCTAACGCACCGATCTCCTCATCGCCTAAGGGAAAACATGAAATTTTATGGGATACTGCGATACATCAGACAGAGAAATGGATTGCATACTAATGCAAAGGAACAAGGTTATCACATGCTCATCAAGGAAACTCAAGGAACATGAGAAGAATTTCTCGATGCACGACTTAGAGCTAGGAGTTGCAATTTGTGCACTTACGAGTTTGAGACACTAATGATATGGTACGAAGGGTACGATAATTACTGACCATCAGATCTTCCAGCATCTCCTCGACTAGAAAATGATTAATATAAGACAGAGGAGCTGAGTGGAACTACCAAGTGACCCTGATTGCGAACTCAATTACCATCTAGGTAAAGCAAACGTGGTAGCAGGTGCCCTGAGTGGGAAAAAAAGAATTTTTAGATCTTTATACATTTTTAAAGCTCAAAGATTCCTTTGATTTCTCCATACACACCCCATCAGTGTTACAATATTTGGTTTTTGAGCAACCCCATAATTGAGCAAATTCATAAAAAACATAGATGTGTAACAATTCATAACTTAATTTCAAGACAGTTCTTGTTTGATGAGTTGCAAGATTAAGTTATACTTAAGTTGTTACTCAGCTTAAGGTTTTTGATTAATTCGCTCGAGGAAGGGCAAGGCTCAAATGATGTGATTCAAAATTTCGCCTAATGGAGTTTGATACTTTGACGAAAAAGCTTGAACCCCGTAAACTAGCGATCTGAGTTAAGTTATTATGGAGGCAGCCCATAGACCTATATTTTGATCCTACTAGGGGCTGATAAGATGTACAAGGATATAAAGTAATATTATCGGTGGTCAAGAATGTAGAAGTATATTTCCATATATGATGGAACATGCTTGGCTTGCTCGAAAGTCCAAGAAAAATACCTCAAGCCATCCAAATGGTTACAATAATGCAAAAAAAATTCCATGTAGGAATTCAGAACAAATGTTTGAGGACTTAATAACCAAATAGCCCCGAATGTCATCGAGGACATGACTCGATTGAAGCAGTAACGGATTAACTAATGAAAATTGTGCATTTCAATCATATACAGGAAATTCAGAAGACGGAAAGACTTGCTCTAACCTACATCTATAAAACCTCTTCACATCATGAAGTGCTCACATACATCATTTAAGATAGGAATAGTTACCTCATGTCACTATGATTGGAAAACACCCCAAAACTATTTAGGTTTACAACTGAAATGAGCATGGCCTACCAACCTCAAAACAAATGATGAAGTGAGCTAACAAATTAGACCTTAAAAGACATGCTTTAGGCATGTGTAACCGAAGTTAACAAAGGTTGAGACAATAATTTACCTTAGTTAAGTTCTCTTATAGCAACCTTTACACAACTAGCATTAAAGGTGTTTCTATATGAATCCTCGTATGAGCGTAGGTACCATTCACTACCTTGTTGGTCAGGAATAGGAGATAGACAGTTGATACAACTCGATATTATCCATGACTCTATTTAAAAGAACTCATCAATTTTGGAAAGACCCAAGTCTATTTTCAAATACTTCTATTCCATGCTAATTATCTGATTTCCTTGGTCAAACTATGTGTTTATAACTGCGAATGCGAGTATATGTGTCTTACTGGTTGCATTTGGACCATAGGTAAATAGTAAAATTTGGGAAGTAGCACCTAATACTATTTTAGGAAGTAACACCTTGCCCTTAGGTATTATTGTGTTATGTGATTGCAGACCTTGGGTAAATAGTACAATTTGGGAAGTAGCACCCAATACTATTTAGGGAAGTATGAACATGCCCTTGGGTATTATTATGTTATGTCATTGCAAACGTTGGGTAAATAGTACACCCAATACTATTTGGGGAAGTAACACCCTGCCCTTGGATTTCATTGTGTGTATTCTTCTGTGTGGTTTTGTTTGATGTTGATTTGTGTGTAATCCTTAAAGTTAAGCCAATTTTTCAAAAACATTGAGATGTGTAACAATTTATTACTTAATTTCAAGACAGTTCTTGTTTGATGAGTTGCAAAATTAAGTTATGTCTAGTTGTTACATAGCTTAAGGTTTTTGATGAGTTTCGTCGAGGATGGGTAAGGCTCATGTGATTGTGATATTTCTATACACCTATGTTTGTTAGGATATTAGTTATGCGCTCTTGTTTGGGTAAGCAAAATTCCTAGCAGTAGGACTGAAAGACTTAGCAGGATGAATTCCCTTACATGGGGAGACTGTAAAAATTCATATTTCTGTCATTATTTAACCCGTACTTTACATTTATTTATAATTTCGCGGTAGATTAACTTTTAACGGTAACCGGATAGGTTATTCATGCAGTACAAATCGTAACACGTACATTAAATATGAATCTGATACTAGACTAGTTTATCCTACAAGTTTTAAATTATTAATCATTTTTTTTATCATGACCTACATATATATTTTTATTTACGTACTTTATTTTCCATTTTTTACGTAAACTTTGTACTTTATCGTAGCTCAAGTATACACCGACGTGCCCTAACCTAATAAAGCATACACATAACTATTTTTACTAAAAAACATAAGAATGACAACACCTTGCCCATGAGTGCATCGAATTAATCCACACTAAGACAACATGTTATTTAACATTGGCATGTGTAATCTCCTTAAAACCAAACGAACACTCATTTCATCTTTATATTTCATCAAAGAAGAGCACACACTCATCTCCTTGTTTCCTTTCCTTTATTGAAAATCCAACACGAAAACCATACCAAAAATTTGTTATCTTGCTAGTTTTTGCTAGATATGATTATCTAGGTTTCAAGTTTAGTGTTTCTAGCAAGTATTCTTAGGTTATTTTCCCCCAAATCCCACAAAACCAACACAAATAATCATCATTTTTTATTATGGGTTTAGTTTGATTATAGTAACGGTTTTGCATGAGTTGTGGCTTCTTTGATCAAGGGTATACTAGATTAAGAGTATTGAATTTGGAAGCTTGGGTGATTATAGTTGGTAAATTGGATGTATAGGATTAGTGTTCTTGTTCTTGTCAATTTCCTCTACCACAACCTTTGTAAGGAAACATATTTCACACTCATTTCATATATTTCTCATGTTATTACACTTATCATATAGATATTTTACAAGATTAAGCATTGTACTTGGTAAATAAAATAAGTAAAACACAAGAAAACATGTTTTATCAAGACTTTTTCTGGACAGTTTTGATAAGTAGCAAAAATATAGTATTCTGTAAAAATCAATAAACAATGATACTTAGGAAAACAATGTGGTTGTAGACCAGTGTCTTAGCTTCGATTTGCCGGGTGGCACACGTCGTGACGATGCCCGATGATTTAATTAGAAAATAAACGGTAAAAGTATGTCATATTTGCACCCCATATTTCAATCTATTAAAACTCATACATTTTGTATAGAACCCTAATGACATCAAATAACGTCTATTTTATAGCATCATTTATCCTGGCTATATTGCTCATTTTACATTATTTTCGCATGATTTGGTACTTAATTGCTTATATTTATGATTTGCAGTAATTATCGAACAAAGAGTGAAAGTTAATCAAAATGCACGCATTTTGGAGCTAAAATAAAGAAATCATAAAGACTAATGTTCTGAAATTCCATATGTCGTGTCCATCAAGAAAGATATGACGTATCCGTGCCCTCAACTTCACTCAACATCCACAAAGAAAAGATTAATACGTCATATCCAAAAGAAATCCATACGCCATATTGGATTACAAGTCATGAAATATTCTGGAATTTAATAATCGTGAAGCCTACGCCATGAAACCCTAATATGTCATACTGAACTCTTCTAATACAACGTATCTACCAAATTCTATAGCCTATAAATACCGAACCCTAAAAACGAATTTAAATATGCAAAAAAATATACCGAAGACTCAAAAAAAGGCATTAACCACCAGGTTCGATTTTTAGAAGAGAAGAGAAGCCAAGAAGGTCTTGCAACACAATTCAATCCATAGGAAACTTATAACACCTCGTGTTTTAGGTCATTGTATGACATTATTTAATCCACTAATTATTTTTAGGGTTTAACGCGTTTGCTTTTAAATCATAATCGTTAAGCTAAATCGCGTAAACTGAAAATGATCATACAATGTAAACGGGCATTAATAAACAATTACAATTTTATATCTCTACCAAGTGTTAATAATATTATTTAGAGGATAATTATAAACTTGTTCCTCATATTTTTATTGGTTTCGGATAAAAAGCATTACGTTTCATGATAAAATGCGTTTCAGCATCCCTGTTAAGCAGCCAAAACCTAACATACGCTTAAACGAATACCCACATTACACCCAATTACCCAAAAAATAAATATAACATCACATATATGTATATTGTATGCCGAAATATTCAAGTTATAAACCAAGAATATCAACATTGCATAAGATATCTAAGATATTAAGAAATATCTAGATATTTAAGAAATATCAAAGAAATAAAATTCTTACACCATAAACTACTTGACTTCTTAACCTTATGCTAGGGTTATGAATAGTAACCATGTTAGGTTATTAATTAAGATATTTTCATTTGGTGTCTACATATAATATCAAGCATGTACTTCTTCCTTTCTTAAGCATTTAACATAAAAAAATCATATCTTTCTTATCCCTTTTCTCTCATAAAAGCCACGGCTCAATAAGCTCATATTAAACAAATCAAAAACAAAAATTTTATACAATCTATACACCCTTTACACAACAATTCCTAAAGTATACTAAGGTTTTTCAAGCCTAGGATAAACATTTTGGCCAAGTAATAAGGAAGAAAAGTAAAGAGTAGGGTTTCACACCTAATCTCATGTGTTCATAAGCTTGTAAGGCTTGGTTTTCAATCTAAACACGGAGGGTTAGATACTTTTTTCTCATCTCATACATATCACTAAGGTCATCTACCTAATTCCTTCATACTTTTATATATATCAATTATTTTATGTGTTATATGTTAATTATGGCTATAATCACCACTAAGGACTTTTTAATATGTAAAATGAATTAACTTAATTAGATGTTATATTATTTTTATGGCACTATTATATCAAGTCATATTGTCATAGATACATAAGAAAAGTGAATATAAAAGTAAGTTAACATATGGTTTAAGTATAAACTGTATTTATGTAAAAATTAGGGTGTTTAA
The DNA here is from genome assembly GCA_026074375.1 of Tanacetum coccineum. Taxonomy (NCBI): domain Eukaryota; kingdom Viridiplantae; phylum Streptophyta; class Magnoliopsida; order Asterales; family Asteraceae; genus Tanacetum; species Tanacetum coccineum. The sequence goes on along the minus strand of BQNB010103643.1, from coordinate 17,944 downwards.
TGTTATCTTATAATATTACAAAAGAAAGTAATATGAAATAAATTGTTAAAAACTTGTTTACAGATAACTAAGACAAGGACTACGGATGAACTTGGACATTATTATAAGTCCCATAACAATATGTAAACATATGGTTATAAGAGTTTTTAATATAGTAAACGAACAAAACAAAATAATACATAATAACAAGTTTAAACACATTTTGGAAAATAAATATCTTAGGAGGCTGGTTTTGGTAATTCAAATATACATATATGTATTTATACATTTTATAAAATACAAACACTGTCACAAGGATCGATATGGACATAAAGAAAAAAACTCAAAAACAAAAAAAACCGATTAATTAACGAAGAAAATACGTCATTTAACAATGTTTAAAGATATTAATACTTTTATAAAACATTCTTTATAAAAAGTATATTCACCACAAAACTTATACTGGCTTATAAACATCCATAATATGATAAAAACTTTCAATTACGGAGAACGAGCTCAAAAAGAATGCGCTAAAAACAAGGATCTATATACGAAATAAGATACGAACTCAAACGGGTTTTCGTAATTAAAAGTATAAAATCGAGTATAATAGGCTGTTGTGAATATGTAGAGAAACACTATTCATTCGCAGAAAATCAAAAACTTGAAAATGTAATATTTTGATCACTAAAACATCTTACTACGAGACGTTGACGTAAGAAACGCTAGCAACGGGCTTAAAAAACGACCCAATGAGGTCTCATTTTTTTACAAAAAATATATTTATAAACGTTTTCCATTATAAAAATTATTTGTACTAAAACGATTAGTAACCTGGTGATTATGCTATATAGAATATTGCGAGTGGGTTTAATCAAAGTAGACCTATAATACTAGGTGAGTTTTCATATGAAGGCCTCTTCGGATGACGAGTCGAACGAGTTGTTTGGATTTAACGATATAAAGTATCTACCTCCTCGTACGTCCATGTTCATGACCTCCTTTAATTATGATAAAGCCCTCGAACGATAGTACGATGTTAACAACTATAGTATTATATTACAAACTGTTATTAAGTAAAGAACTCAGTACATTACGACGCATTAATTTAAATGAGGTTGCATCTATCGGACTGCGTGACGTTTTAATCTGTGCGATTATTTGGACTAAATCTGTAGCTCAAGGTGAGTTTCATAGCCCAACTTTTTTTAAGTTTACTAATTTATCTTATGTAAGTTGGGTGGAAAACATCTTTATTTTATAAATTGGACGCAAAGTGTTTAAAGTATATTGATTATGTGTTTTGCCTAAGTCAGCAATAAACCCTCCTGAGCCCCATATATCATAGAACAACTGTCAAATTGCATAGATGGTATAGTTGTTAATTGCATTAATTGATGCCCGAATGATATAAAAAATCTATTTCGTGATTAACCTGCCCCGTTTGGGTGATTAGCTTAGTCACCGGGAAAGAACATTGACCAAGTCTAGGACATAGTAATGTTGCGGGTTACAACATCTGATTAAGGGCAAAGACTACACTTCCACAAAATAGCAAATACCTTATGAGCCTTCAGTTCATATGCTTAGTGCAAAAATCAGTATTCTTGTTTTGTGGATTGTTTTGCAATATGTGTAACAACGGGAAAGACTTGGGGCGGGTCCAACATAATTTAAATACATAAACCTATGAATTCACCAACAATTTTGTTGACGTTTTAAGCAATGTTTTCAGGAGGTCAATAGGCACGAGGTACCAAGGATGCATTGGATTATGTTTTGGATTGCACTGTTAAAGATTTATGTGCATCATGTTTTGGGAAATCTATGTTATCTTTTGTAATAGCAAAACAAAGAACAAGTAAAGCTATAAGCTTTTGTAATATGTCTTTTATTTAAATCCAATGTATCAATTTAAACGACTTTTGTGTCGTTCTTATATATATCTTGTGCTGTTGATCTTGAAGTAACATGCCTCGGATCCTTATTCCGCTGCGACCCATTTTGGGGGTGTTACAAAACCCTTGCAATTTCTATACTCTAAATATGTGTTCAGTTTTTGGTATCGTTCATTATTGTTTAGTTTACCTTAATCGTTCATCTATGACATTTGTATAGTTACAATGGCTATTGGCTAATACCCTTAGGTATTAGCCATGCTTATGATAATTTAATGTTTAGTTTATGTTTATTTTGATTGCATGCTTATTCGTTGTGTGTTATTTTATGTTTATTAATTTATACTCGTTAATGTTCTTAAGTATGCTACCTATTATTCCACTGGATCTAGGAATACAAATAGAGCGTTAGCTAGATGCCGGAATAGCTCTCCATGTCTGCAATTTATATATCTTGAGTAATAGGATCACAAATATTGACTTGTCTTTGCCCTTGGTTTAGTGAATAGTTAAACTAGCAGGTGACTTAAGATCAACAAATAACGTTATGATTCCTTAGGTAAAGATATGGACAGTGGACTACTAGTATATAAAGAGCCGTTAAACAATAAGTTAGTAAAGTCTCGATGAGCTAGGATTCAATAAGATCACCATTATTGTCTCCTAAGATAGATTATAATCAACCATGAATACTTTATGCGAATGTGGTTAATTATGACAGAATTGCCAGATCTAGGTTTTAGGAAGTACCGCCTAAATCTAGGAATGATATATATCAACAACAAGATAAGACAATCATTGTACTTATAAACTAAAACCCGCGTTTCATTAGATTAAACATGGTTAACACGTTTTTACATTAGGCTTGACCACTTCTCTATCTTCTAACTATCAACTTGTGTGTGTTAATCGCCCTCATCTCAGTCTAGGTAAACCAAAACTTGTGCCAGTCTCTCAGGCTGAAAACCCCCCCTTTTGCGTTAGTTTAGGTTTAACTTAGGTATAACATAGATTAAATTAGGACTAACTTAGATAACTAAAACACTGATAGATTTAAGTATTAACACTTACTCTTAGTGATCGACACCCTACTTACCAATGAACCTACAATTGATTAGGTACACTGCCCGTTAGTGTTGTTTTTAGGTAAAGTTGGCAAAATATAAACAATAAAACTTGATAATAAATATTACATACTGTAAAAATTTATAGTTTTTAGGTCATTATTTAAATTCATACTTTATGAACTTAGGTCATTTCGTTCATTATAACTTGCAAGTTTCCCAGTAAACCCGATATTGCGTAAACTTTTTCGTTTTTGCACTTACACTTGTAATAATGGACCTAAAAGACTTCAAGACTACCTAAGTATATAAATTCACTATTAATATACATCATACTATACACTTTATACTTTTTTACAATTACAATTACACATTTTACATTTCACACTTAAATACTTACACTTAACTTATAATTAACTTATACAGTTAATACACAACTTATATACACAAAACTACAAAATAAAATAAATATTTGCCTTCCCCTAGGGACCCCAAAACCGTTTACCCCCTCCCCATCCTCACATACATGCTCACCTCTTTTCCCTCTAATCACATTTTATGACACTTACACACTCCTTACTTTTTGTCTTTCCCACACCCACTTCAACCAACCAACCTCCTCATCATTTTATTTTTACTCATACTTCTACACATACATAATTCTCTCTCTACCTAAAAATCTCAGATTTCTCTGCTTCTCTCTTGAGAAATCCGGCCACCGCAAGGCCACCATCAACCATCACTCAAAATCTTGATTTAACACAAGAATAACACTCAAAAAGGTTTATTTCATCATCCTTAACAAGCTTTTTGGTTCGTTTTTCATTGAGGGCTTCATCTTGTTGTGGTGAATCATCTCTGCCCCATCTCCCTCATATCATTTTTGTGATTCTCTTAAAGGTTAAATCGAAAGTAGATGATTTTCTAGTTATTGGTTAATCTTTTTCAAGGCATCATCAAGAAGGTTTATGATTTAGGGATTCATTTGAGAGATTTAGGGCTGAAGTAAAAAGGGGTTTTTAAGTCCTTACAACGGTTATTTCAAGTCTTGTTTGGTTAAAAATTAGTGCCAGATCAAGAGTGGGTTCAAGTTGTTGTAAATCATCTCTATTTTTTTATCTTTTGTAAGGTTGCTACTTCAATCTGGTTCTCTATAATTTTTTCTTGTAAAAGTATTTTATTTTTGATGTACCTACTGGAATACCATATATTTATATTCTTTATTTTGTATTTGTAAATTAATATGGCATTGTACTTCATATTTTAAAGCTATAAAACTTGATAAAAGTAGATTTGCAACTTTGTTAAAGGGATTGTTTTAGATCAGTAGGTTTAGAGGATATTCTAGAAATTTTGGTATTCTATGAGGCTTTGGAAAAAATATAGGGACCTAGGTATATGTCTTAGCTCCGTTTGGCCGGGTGAATCGAAGCGTATCGATACCTGATGAATTTTCTATGAAATAAATGGTGAAAGTGCTCGGAAACCAAACACAGATTTTCATTTGTTTATAAGTCCAAAATTTAGTATAGAAATCCCTATTTTTGTAAACTAAAACTTGTAGATAACAGGCTAACTTAAATTTTGGCGCTTGAATTGGCCTCAACGGATGTACGGTTTGGGAGATACGTCCGTTTTCCCGAGGCGGTATAAATCTGTGAAAAATCAGTTTTAGTAACTAAGGGTAAAATGGTAATTTCCTGTATGTTATGTACATTTTGAAATAGTGGGGACCACTAAACTGTAAAATAGACTTGTTTACCTTTCCGTAGGCATAAAAATCGAACCAAGACAAATTACGGATTAAGAGATATGATCTTGAGAAGTTGGTTAAAATATGAAATTATGCACAGTCCATGTATAATTAGGCTTATAAACACTATAATTGATACATTTAATTGGACTTGTAAACATTAATTTGAATATTTGTTTTGGGCTTATAAATATTACATTGGATATTTGTTCTAGGCCCAATTATTTTATAAAAACTAAAACCTTAAGTACAATGTCAAATTAATAAAGATTTCATAAAAACTTATTTATATTTGTTGCGTAATATTTTTATATTCTTAGTCGCGATAATATTTTTAGGTTGCTTTTAGAGTTTTACCCGGCTTACTGGCGCTCTTTTCTCGTTATCCTTTTTCGGCATTCCTGACGTTTATTTTCCGTTATCTTTTTCTATATTGTATAAAGGTGCGTTTATAGTCCCTTTTCTTATTAATTGTTTTACAAACTCCACGGGGGAGATACATGCTATTCTTACATTTGGACGTAAGTACTAAAACTATATGCTATGCCTAAAACTAGTGGTCTATTGTTTATCTCAGGTCCTTAAGGTGTTGTCTTGGAAGGAAGTCGCACGAGTTTATTTTGAAAACATTGTGTTTTGTTAAAACTGTTGGGACCTCTTTTTGTAAACTCTGATGTTTAAAAATATCAAATGTGTAACCTTTCAAAACGTCTCTGTTAATTTAAATAAACTATGAAAATGTTTATTTATATTTTACGATCTATCTTTGTTTTGTTAATGACAAAACATAAACTTGTTAAAAGTAGAAATGAAATTCATGAGTCCTAAACCAATAGCTTTTCTAACTCATCAAACCATCCTTCATATTAACACTTACATATAATACATTCTTTAGAATAAAAATGTACACGTTACATTAAAATCTTCAAACATAGTTACATCTTAGTTAACATATCTTTCTCACCAAATTTAAACATGATCTCATAAGATCATACATGATATCTTAAGATCTTGTAAATCAAAATTCGGATTTAATTACTATAGAACGATTTTTTTCGTTAACAAGCCGGTTCTATTACACAAACAGAACCGGCAGAACTGGTGAACAGTAAAAATCAATCTATAAATACCATCTCATTTTCACTTGTTTAAAAACCCTTTTTATATTGTTTCTTTCTTCCTTCTTCAGTTACACACTGATCTATAATCATGCTTTATTTTGAAACGGATCACGAGAATCTGCTAAACAAATGTCATATGAAATAATAAGCGATAATTAAGAATTAAGGATAACAAAGGAGTGCCCACGAGCTTAAAATAAAAGTCTAAACCATGCCACACGCTTAGACTACATAATCCACCACACATCGTATCATATCATATCATATAAAATTATACATGGGAGCTGCAGACTCCAGATGTACCCTACAAAATGTGAAATGGGGTGTATTGCACACACACATAATCGTTCACCTGAACTGAACGGAACGAAGTACCTAGGATGCATCCATACGCTCCCTGCAAAACAAAGTCATATCCATATACACAAGTACAATGACGAGTGTACATAAATGTAAGCTAATAATAATCAAAGGCCATCATTCAAAAGAGAACGTCATGGACCAATCACACCGCCAAGCTCATGTTAGTGTTTTATAGTTTTAGTGTTTTGATAGATTTCTTAATAGGAGAAGTTCTATCAGGTTTTGCTCATGAGATCGACTCTCCAAGCTCATGTTATGGAAGAGTCTGTCAAGTCACAAAGACCTACCTACTGATCTTGAAGCATCATTCATCATATTCAACCAAAATGTATATTATATAGTGATAGGATTATTTAGGAAAATGTTATGTAAAATAGTTGTGAATCATGGTGTAATACTTGGTACCTAATAGAGGGCAAGTAGTTCAAAGGTATCATGTTCCTACTGGATGGAACATAAGTTATACCTTGATAGTATGTAAAGGGAAAGTAGGTGTTGGTGTGATTCTACCGTGTGAAGAATCCGGTATTTAGCTTTGTACCGTTAAAAGGTGTAAGCGACGTTGTGAGACTTCTCCGCTAGTTAAAAGGAGCATTGGTGTCTAGTGGATACAAACTCTCGAGTAAATGACTCGAGGAGTGGAGTAGGGCAAGGTAGGAGACCTTGTAGCTGAACCACTATAAATATCCTTGTCACATATCCTTTATTATTATTGTTCTTGCTAATTTAATTATTTATATTTTTCAATAATAGATCTAAAAATAGTCAACCAAATGCTTTTGATTAAAAAAAATTTAATTAGGAAAAACTATTCAACCCCCCTCCCTTCTAGTTTTTACAATTGGTATTAAGAGCAGGTTATCGAAGTTCTTTATAGTATACTGTATTTAAAAACTTTAAAAAATGATCGAATAATCTTCGAAAACTACGATCATTTTTTTAGATCTATTATATTAGTTGTTTTCCAACAATAGCTCGATGATGTATGATCAAGGAATAAAACTGCCACTCTGGGATCAAATACCTTTCTGGCCCAACAAGCCGGTTTCACCGGTTCGGTTCATCAATAGAACCGGCAATGCTCAGGAAACAGAACCGCGGGTCAGGTCAAATTTTTTTAAGAAACAAAATTTCTAATTGGGCCAAGTTTTATCTTTTCTCATCTTTCAAAAAAATCTCTTGGACATATTTTCTTTTGAGGCCCAATATACATTTATGCAAGCATTTAAATATTAAATCCTTTTCAAATAAATTTCAAGAATCAAAAAACTATTTGAGTCATGAACTAGTGTTGCGTCTTCCTAATGCCAAAAGGTACACAAATGCCTTAACCCATCTTCTCTTAGGTAATTATAGTGCGTATATTCTACATATGAAATATTTGGAAAAATGGTATATGCTATGTGTCTTATTTCTATTTATAAAGACTAGCACACTTCTACGACTTCTTGCTCAAATCAAATTCACACCTCGTCCGAGACATGATGTTTAAACTCTAAATCTTGTGTATCAAGCCTAAACCATTTGAATTTCAAAACCTCCTTTACCATTTCCCATAAACTAACAAAACATCCTTGCCATTATAAAAATTATTTCTCCTTCTTCATCTATCATTCATTTTAAAAATCAAATCTCCCTAATTTCTATCTCACTCAAAAAATCACCGATCACCTCATGGAAGCACTCTTGGACATCCTAAGCCTCGTATTAATCATCATCATCATCTCGCTCCTAATGCTCATTTATCCTATGATCAAGTTCCCGCATGGAGACGTGTTCTTTATTTTAGCTTTCTATATTACTATTGTATTTCCTATTCTCTGTATCGCATTGTATATTGAGACAAAATATATTTAATTTCATTTGCGTTGACTATTAAATTCTATGTTTCGTCTATTTTTTTGTTGCTCTCTCTCGGCTAAAATATAAAGACTACAACAAACATAAATAAATAAAAGATGTCACATTTAAAAAAAAATGTGTTTTGTTTTTAAGAAAAAAATTATAAACTTTTATCAAAAAAAATTATTATAGAATTATTTTATGTTTAAACCCCTGGCCGGTTCCCTTCGAAAAACACTAGCCGGTTCCATTGTAGAACAGAACCGGCGGAACCGGGGAACTGACAAAACAAAACGTCTCTTCCTCCTTTTATCATATTCGAGCACTTTCGAGCCCGTTTCAGCCTTCCGGCGAAACACGAAAGTTGTTCGTAATGACATTTTACTTTGCCGCGAGGATTGTCAGTTTTAAAACTTGAGATATAGCGGGTTAAAACTAAAGGTCAACGTAAAAGTCAACGGATATTTTAATTAATATTAATACATTATGAGTACGATTTTGAATGATAAATTAAAGGTTGATTAATATATTATTTCAATTAATAGTTTTAATATCATTATTCGGTTCTAAAAACGGAAGGTCTAAAAATAGTAACTTTCTGTAAATATTGAGATAAGTTATAATGGACGGAAAATAGTATATATACATAAAATATACTAAGGGTTAAGGTTTAAAGACGCGCAAGTGGATTTCTCGTCACATGTATATATGACTGCATACATATAAAAATATGTATGATTTCGTGGTAACGATGTACGCATCGTTGATCGTATTTATTACGTGTATAATCGAACGACATAATTATAGGTCGTGGTCGAGATCGTTGCAGATTCAGTTGTGATTTAATTGGATTAATTGATCGTGGTCTTTAATCAATGTGAGTTCATAGCCCCACTTTTTACAGTTTTACTGATTTATCATTATTTGGGGTGAGAACATGCTTTGTTTATAAATTGGACGCAAGTGTTGAAAGTATATTGATTATGTGTTGCCTAAGTAGCAATAACCCTCCTGAGCCCATTATTCATGAACTGTTAATTGCATAGATGTAGTTGTGAATTACATTATGTGAGCGCGAATGATATAAATAGATCTATTGGGATTAACCTCCCCGTTTGGGTGATTAGCTATCACTATGAACGAACGTTGACCATGTCGGACTTGGATGTTGCGGGTTACAACATCTGTACGGGCAAATAACTGCTAAAATAGCAAATATAGGTTGAGCTTCGGTGTCATGAGCTTAGCGCAACAGTAATCTGGTTTTGTGATTGTTGGCATATGTTGTAACATCACGTGAAAATCTTGCGGTCCTGCATAATTTAAATACTTAAACCTATGAACTCACCAACTTTAATGTTGACACTTGTAAGCATGTTTTTCTCAGGTGAATTAGAAGCTTGGACTATTTGATGTGCATTGGAGTCTTTACATTCAAGCTTTTCATTGTGATGCAAATTATGGGACAAATGTATTATTAAATTCAGATTTTTATTGAATCAACAAATGTTATTATTCAAACGACACCTAGAAGTCGTTCTCTTTTATCTATTGCTGTGTATTACGAAGTAACACCCCATTTGGTATTCCGCTGCGTTGTAAGTGATTTTTGGGGGTGTTACACCTATCTTGATGATCAACTCAATCTTCTCCCCACTTTCGCGGCTATTGGGTTTTATTGCTTTCTCAATATTAACGAAAAGATTTGTCCTATCTTTGTGCTTTAATTCTACAAAAGTGTCTGTCTAATCCGAAAGCTAAATGGAACTATAGCTATTGCCTTCATCATCAACAACTTTGAGATAACTCTTACTCTTGAGGAGTTTGCCCGCATTCTTAAAATTCCTTGTCAAGGAGTTTGTGTGTTCACTCCTGATTGGCCTATCTCATCCATTCAACTTGTTGTTGACCCTCATCCCGACATTTATCCTCCTCCTCACGAGGATCCCTCTTTGATCCGTGATACATTATTCTAGGAAAGAACTCAAGCAAAGACCTGAAAAATAAAAGGGGTTGATACCATCCTTGATCCTTTTCAAATGATTATCTCCGAGTTGAAAAATGAGTTCAAAAAATAGGAAGTCATTCTAAGTAAAAATGTCATTAGTTTACCAAAAACAAGGACCATCCAAATGCTTTCCGTTGTTACATGCTCTATTGCCTCGCTACTGAAAAACCTTTCAACCTAGCCTACTACATTGCCAATTGAATAGTAAGTGTGACCAAAAGCGCTAACATGACACTTCCTTACGGAATGCTTCTCACCCGACTCTTTGAACACATTCGTACCAATCATCTGTACACATTCTTAAATGAACTCTATCTCGTGGATGATGTGATGATCCCTCTCTCTGAGAAAAGAGTTTACTGTTTTAAGGATAAGGGGAAAAGGCCTTGCCTCCCAACTCCAACTCCTCCTGACACCGAGTCATCTGATTCACCTTCCCCTACTCCTCATCAAAATGTGGAGAATGATCCCGTGAACAACTACACTCTTGAACCTATTCCCTACATGAACCAACTTTCACCCATCGAAGGAGGAGAGTACCTAGAATTCAAGCAAACTAAAGGGATGTTTAAGTGCCTATTCAATTTTCTATGCAAAAAGAAGTTGGGTGTGCTATTCGGGCTAAGTGTTTATGTTTGTTTCTAAGACAATTTAAATATTGTAATGTCATGAATTGTGTTCTAAGTTAGGAGTTTGTATCCTAGATAATTTGATTATCATATTATGATCTTTAGTGGTTTACCAATATGTCTAATCTCTTGTTTTTGTTCTCTTAATTGTTCTAAAGGAGCGTTTGACTTTTCTAGTTCTCTTAGTCTAATGACATTTCATTGCCCCCATAAGCATCTTAGGATAGTCTAGAAGAAGTATCTCTTAAGGAAAAATAAGATTTATAAATTGTGTTAGAGCCCTAGTAAAAAAATTCTTCTTATAGAATTTCTAGAACCATGGCTGGCACAGCCGGTTCTATTTGCAGCAAGCCGGTTCCATTAGGACCAAAGGAACCGGCAATGCCGGTTCTACAGAAGGTTTTTACTCATTTTTTATTGATAGAATTTTGAACTAAATTCATAAATATGTTAGTTGTAGTTGTATTAAGAGAATTTATCAGCTAAACATTTCTTGTTTGACTCAAAAAGCTTCCTAATGATTATGTTTAGAGTAATTCTAGTGGTATAAGCATTTAATGTTATTGCATGGCTCTTTAGTATAAATTTAGAGATCTTTGTTCATCATCCTCACCCTCTAAAATCTGCAAATAATCTTCCTCATCTTGATCATCATAGTCTATGGCCTCAAGTGCTAACTCCTCAACTCAAAATCCCCCAAAGAAAATGCCCAAAACCGATTTCATTGAAATCTCGTCCAATGAGAGTTCACCCATCCAAAACCACCTCACAAATACTTTTGAACCTCTCAACAACAACAACACAACCTTTGCCACCACATTGGACACTAGCCTAGTTCTTACCTTTCCACCATCAACCACCATCCAATCAACCCTTACTCAAGAACCACTCACCTCACCATTAACACCTAGAGCCTTAACTTTCTCTACTCCACCAACCTGATCATTAGAACCTCGTCCCTACCTATATTCTTTGAATGACATACCACTAAGAAGCTCAAATCCATTTCCATAATTCATCATCCAAGGGTTATCCCAAACACTCCCTCAACCACCACTAATGGACCATGAACCATCCTTCCCACCTATCAACTCTCTAGAAGTAGGTTAAGTGCTCAAATCGAGCCATCTATGACTAGAGACGAAATACACCAAGAACTTAACCAACTTCACACTCTTGAACGAAACATCCAAGAAGCCATCCAAAACGCGCAACATGTGCAAGAAAGCCTTATCCCTCCTACTTCCATCACCAACTTACAAATGACACCACCATTTATCCTACTTCTACCTTAACTCAAATACCACTCTTTAGATCATCACTTCTTTTGTCAAGCATCTTTGTCCCTCTTGGTCAATCTCTTTGGATTAAGAATTGGTATATGCTTAATTACACATACCATTTTCCATCAAAAACGGACTTAAATGACTAAAAACGTACCAAAAATACATTGTATTTGTATGTTTTGCATTTGTTTTGTGCAGGAAATGGATATTCAAGAAAAGAACAAAAAGAAAGCAAAAACGACCAAACCAAGCACGGGATGGAAAAGACAAAGTCAAATCGAAGCCAAAGTCAGCCAAAGTCAAAAAGTCAACAGGAAAGTCAAAAAGTCTAAAGTCAAATGAAGAAAATACAACTCGAGGGACTAAAATTGCCAAACCTCAAGTTGTATTACAAGGGCTGAAATTGCATACCGGGTGAAGTATAACTTTAGGGGCCAGTTTTGCCAAACTCCTAAAGTTGTATCATAAAAGGGCGAAGTTTACAATAAAGTTATAAGAGATGAGTGGCCAAAGCTGCCAACTTACCAAAAAATCATTCTTTCCCGCCCAAACAAACCCAAGAACAACTCACGGGTGTCTTCCCACCCTTTTACCCTGCAACCTCTACAACCCCTTGGGTAAGACATTTCCCCCTCCTCCACTATCTCCCCCCAGCTTTATAATTGCCATGTTGGCAATCCTTCACCACTTTCCAAGCTTTTCGATGGCTGTGATTGACTCAAAAGAAGCACAAAAGAAATTGAAGGCTGGGATTTGTTTAAGAATCACCTCACACAACAAGCACACTTGGTTTTTGTCTCTACAAAGAAACACAGAAGAAAGAAGGGAAGGAAGACCAAGAAACCAAGACCTTAGTTCGTTTTAGTATAAATAGGGCCATTGTAACCCAAGAAAAGGGAGTTAGTTAGTGTCGTTTTTATTTTTATCTAGTTCTTAGTTAAGTTTCAGCTTATTTTTATGCAATTTTATTTTTCCAAGTCTTGTAACTTTAACTTTCGTCTTAATGCAAATTTGGAATTTTTAAGTCAATTCTTGATTCTCTATTTTTCCTTTTGTTAACAGCTTTACTTAATATGTTTTAAGTCTTATAAAATCATATAAGTCATTTGTCTTAACTCAAATACTAAAGTTTAAGTAAAGTCACAAAAAAGTCCACACTCAAATATACCACAGCTTATGGATGATAAGCCAGTTCTGGATGGGCTTATGGACTCTCACTAGCTTGTTTTATACAAGCTAGAGCTTGTAGACTCTTTGTTTAACCCTGTTTTGAGCAAGGGAGTTGTAAGTTTTTATTTTTCTTATTTTGCTTATTTACTGCAGAACAGCTTATAGTGCTTATTAGTTACCTATAATTGCTTATTTATGCTTTATCATGATGTTTAGTGCTTATCTTGCTTAGTTGTTAGTTTAAAAACAGTTTGTGTCACTTTCTGAGTTAGTACTGGTAGTATGTTAGTTAACACTGTTAGATTGATTTAGCTTATTTAAGTGCTTATTCTTGATTGAAGTCTGCTTATAAGTGTCTTATTTTGTTATTTGATAATCTGTTTAGCACCAAATCAGCTTAGAATAAAAAAGAAAAATGATTTGTGAAAACTTTAAAGGGTGTTTGGAACAAGCAGTACTAACCCATAGTTTGTACTGCTAGTTCTATTTTTGGATTTTTAAAGCTAGCAGTACTAACTTAAAGCTAGCAGTACTAACTCAAAGTTAGTACAGTTAGTTAAAACAGTTAGTACTGTTGGTTCATTATTGCTTATTAGCTTATTATTTCTGCTTATTTAAGATTTCCTTAGCTTTTTAGAATAGATTAAGCCATTTACCTTTACTGTCTTTAGTAGACTTACTTTAGCTTATTTGCCTTTTCAAAGCAAGTTTAATAGTTTATCAGTTTGTAGTATTTTTAGCTTATCTGCCATTTTAGCTTATTCTAGTTGCTTATTCTTATGCCTGGGTGCTTATTAGGGGTAGTTAAAAATTTGTTCTAGCCTATTTGCTTATTTCTTGTTTCATTGTGTTCTGTTAAAGCTAGCAGTACTAACTTAAAGCTAGCAGTACTAACTCCAAGTTAGTACTGTTAGTTAAAATAGTTAATACTGTTAGTACTGTTGAGTTTCTCTTGCTTAATTTAGCTTAATTGCTTGTTGAATTTGCTTATTTAGGGTTAGTTTAGCTTTTTAGGTTTGTCTAGGCCTGTTCTAGCTTAATTGGTACTGTCTTAAGCTGATTTGATCTTATTTGTGTTTTAGTGTAAAAGTTTTTAGTGTTTTTACCATTCCTAGCCTTTATGCTTGCTCTAGCTTATTTTCCTTGCTTATCTTTTCGTGCATTTGCTTATTAGGTTTAGTGCCCAAATCATATCCTTGTCATATTCAAACTTAGATTATCATTTCGTCATTCGATTTTCCATTCAAGCCTCGTTGGGACATAACGACCCGGAGATACTCTATACTACTTCCGGTTTCATTGATTTCGTGGAATTTGATCCTTGTATATATTTATATTTATTCATATTTATCTAGATATAAAAAGGAGTAAGTTCACGCGAGTCAAGAATCCTCCTAGAACTCAAATTTATACATGCCCTCACTGCCAAAGAACCGAAACCATTGTCAACAATTTCTAAGATGAAATGAGGTTCATGTTGAACTACATCCTCGACCACTTGAACCATCTCTCAAACCAACTTCCATAAGATAATGATGAATGAGATCAAGTGCCTTTAAGTTTTAGACATGCTAGGAAATTAGATTACTAAATCATGATTTTAGTTTTAGTTGACTTATGTCAAGTTATTTTACTTCATGATTTGTATCTAAAATCATTATTATTAAGTTATGTTTAATCTTGATCTTGTGATTATCGCATGTTGTTTCTATGTTTGATTGGAAGTATTTGGTAAATAATTGGGCATATGTAAAATCCTTGCTCTATTTGCTTGTTAAAATGTCTTGCTCTTTATCCTCAACTGATAATTATATTTAAACTTAAATGCTTCCCGCCAAAGCTTTGTTTTGTGCTAACTTTATGTATGTAGGTATGCCAGTTCGGTTCGGGTATAAAGCCGGTTCTGTTCTGTGAACAGAACCGCCGGAACTGGCCTCCCAGAATCCTTTCAAGTCCTTTTATTTCACTAAATTTCTTATATTTCTAGAATATCCATGATTTTATAGGTTTCATAAATTTTGGGGGAGCATATTGTCCCTTCTAAAATCTAACATCATTTCTAACAATTGACGATTCTATTTAGAGGGGGCGCACTCGTCAAGGGGGAGCCCTTAATTGACTCTCCATAAGTCAATCGTCATTCCGATGATTATCAGACCATCCTTCATATAGCATTTTTTACTAACACCTTTTCTTATAGGTCTCTTTCTGATTATTAGGGCATTGGCGATCCCATCTTGAAAGTGTCCTCATAAGGATGCACTCGTTTAGGGTTCTAGGTTCATTACACTCATGCATTTCTATTACATATAGCACTTCTTTTCATTTCTATTAACAACTTAGTTTCTCTTCGATACTCTTTTTGTTTCGACAAAAAGGGGGAGAATGAAATAAAAGCTCCAATTTAGGAACTTATAAATTTATTGTTTACTTCAAATAAGCTTATATTTTGTCATCAAAAAAAAGGGGGAGATTGTTAATACAAATAAACCATGAAAATGTTTATTTATATTTTACGATCTATCTTTGTTTTGTTAATGACAAAACATAAACTTGTCAAAAGTAGAAATGACATTCATGAGTCCTAAACCAATAACTTTTCTAACTCATCAAACCATCCTTCATATTAACACTTACATATAATACATTCTTTAGAATAAAAATGTACATGTTACATTAAAATGTTCAAACATAGTTACATCTTAGTTAACATAACTTTCTCACCAAATCTGAACATGATCTCATAAGATCACACATGATATCTTAAGATCTTGTAAATCAAAATTCAGATTTAATTACTGTAGACCGATTCTATTCGTTAACAAGCCGGTTGTATAACAACCAGCAATTTTCATAAATGTAAATATCCATGTATTAAGTTAGATGATGTACAATCTATCAATTATATATGAACTCACCTTTTTTTAGGGAAATTTTTCGCTTTATTACATTACTTACTTTGCCAATATATCGATGTACAACATTTCTTGCATAACTAAAGTTAACGGGCTCAGGCAACCTACATATGACAATCATATCTTCATATATGTCAAGCAATCATCATAGTATATCAAGTCAATATCATAATATCATTTTTTACAAAGTACATTATTCTAATAATGTACCATTCGCAACGTTATATCAAAACGGGCTTTAAACCGTTATCGTATGCCTCTAAACCCTAATTCCATGAATGATTAATATCTAAAGTGAATGTATAAGCTACTAAAGCATATGTACAAGTAATATAACATCTCATTTGAAATATAAAATCTCTTCAAATCAAAGTACAAGACATTAAAAGTTCAATATACAAGTCATTAAGCATGATCTCCAAAATAGTTATTTTACCTCCGTTTTCATTCTAATTTCTTCACCATCACTTATGTACAAGCTACTACACTCAATATACAATGTGTAAACCCTAATTATTCTATTCATAAGATTTCATACATCTTTTTACACTCAAAACCCTAATTCAAAACCCCAAACCCTAAAAATGAGCTAGTTTATAAACCATGACTCGTTTCTTCATTTTTATCCATTGTAAACCCAAACCAACACTCAATTAAGTTATAATAACTTAATTTGAAATATTTTCAATCATATTCCATTATCATTTCATCAATTTACTTTAGCTAGATGCAAAACGAATCTAAGAAACCCTAATTATGCCCTAATTTGAACTTTGACCCATATTTTCATTTTCTACCCATTTTAACCCAAACCACATATCAAATTTTGATTATAATCCTTAATATAAGTCTTAGGATCAGTAACCTATCATTCTTAATCAAATGTATATGAAATCCAAGCTTAGAAAACCCTAGTAAACACTAACGAGCCCTAAATAAGCCCGCGACCTACTTACTCATTTTTTGACCCGTTTTAACCCAAACAACTTTCTAATTTACAATGATAATCCTTAATACCAACCATGAGATCATGTATCTATCATCACTTAAGAAATGTGTGCGAATTATAAGCCAAAAACCACAATTCGAGCCCTAGATAACTCGAACTAACCCGCGACCCCCTTTTTGCAAATCTGACCCATTTTAAACCCTTTATCTTGCAAATAACTCATGCACATGCAACCTTAAGCAGCTTATGCACCTGATATCATAAATATCTTGCCTCCCTTGGTCTCCAAGAAGGCCACATCACCTCTTTTTGAGTCAAAATAGTTGCGACAGCCCATAAAGGTATCCACCTCCTTAATCTACAACTATAGCCTTGACAACTCACCCTATAGCTTCCATACCTCAGCTACTAGACCCTCCAAGTGTCTCACATCAGATTACAAAGGTTCCTTAGCCCTCTTGGTCTCATTCGACTATAAATAGGAGCATAGAACCCTCATTTCTACTCATCCCCCCTCTCTTATCTATAACCCATATAAGGCATAAATACTTTTCTCCAATAAGTGCTAAGAAGATCTAAGAACAAGAAACAAGCGAAGCTTTGAAGAATTGAAGCCCTGGAGTCGTTATTCTAGGCGTACGAAGCTAAAAGTCCCGATTCTGACCCGTTTTGCTTCCTAGCTTAACGAATCGTTAATTTAAACTTGCGTTGTGTTAAATCTTCATATTTTAGTTTATTATAACTTATAAATGTCTATTGAAATGTTAAAATAAGCTTGCATGGCAATTTGGACATGTTTTGTAAAAATTATCCATGCAAGGGGTATATATCGTAACTTTTAGAAACTTATAACTAAAAGGACTAAAAGTGTCATTTTATCAAAGTTATTGTTGGGAATTATATTTTGAGTTGATAAGACAAAACACGAATGAAACAAGATGAAAACATGAAGGACCAAAGTTGTAGT
>BQNB010103642.1:0-17652 GCA_026074375.1 Tanacetum coccineum | reverse complement strand
AAATTGAAAAAAACAAAAATAGCCCATCATCTTCTTCCATTTAGGCGCCAAAACCTGCAAAATGAAAACACGTGTTAGAAAACACAAATCAAACACAACAGGGCAAGTCAAACACAACAATTAACACAAAACTCATTTAAAACTAAAAAAAGAAAGAAAAACCTCCATGGCGTGGGCTGGTCACCACGGCGCGAGAGCCGATGGCGCCACCCACGATGTCGTCGGCGCCAGAAAAAGCTCGGCTGCTGTGATGGCGCGAGCCCACAAGCCAAGGGTACCTCTCGCTCTTAAGAGTTAAGATTCTCTCTTTAAGTATCGATGCCCGGTGAATTGGATTATTAAAAGAGAAATGCCAGAACAACAAATATTTTAGAAAAAAACATATGAAAATATCAAACTTTTCTCATATATCAATGGATAAATCTCAGCCACTAATTTTCTTGGTGAGAAAAAAAAAAGATATTAATTAATATTTAAATTAAAAATTCAATTACACTTATCTTTTATAATTTAAATATCTCATGAATCGTTAATTGTTACTCAAAACAAATTAATTATACCGTCACGAGTAACATTTAATTAGACAGACACTTTGATATACTTTCGGAAAAAAATATCGTTCTTTTCACGTTTTCTTAGTTGTACCAAAATTCGAATTACATATCACATTAAATTTAATATCACATTAAGTTTAACACTAATATCGCAGTTCGAACACTAAACATTCGAACTAATCTTGACATAAGTATTTGTCTATAAATAAAAAACTTTTCTCATTTTTTACAATGAAAAACATATATTCTTGACTTTCCAACCATATATCATACACATATTGTATATGAATTATAAGTTTTATTAGCTCATTTATGAAACTTCTATAATCATAAGTGAAAAAATCACAGTTGGTAAAAAAGCACATGTGATTTTATTAGATTATTCAAATTAGTGTTTAATATATGTGATTTCTCATGCAATTCGCAACAACGAAGAAACAAAAGACGAAAAAACGTGAAATAAACAAAAAAGTTTGTCGAAAGTATAACAAAGCTCTCATTTATAGAAAGACAAATTAAATGCTCGTCGCGATATTATATTTTTTTCGCTTAACGATTAACGGTTTAAAGGATATTAATATTTGAAAAAAAAAGATGAAAATGAGTTTGTTAAAAATAAGTAGCTGAGATTTTTCTATTGGTGTGCGAGTAAATATTATACCTTATATTTAAAGATGAAGATCGTTGCCCCGAGGCACTTTTAATGCACTCATCAATAACCCGCCCGACTTCTTTCTTTTCTCTTTCCTTCTCAATACAGATCATGGGACACGTGGTTTTTGATTATGTAAAGTACATATGATTCATCCAAGCCACTTTAACAAACCCAGATTCAAACTCAGAAACCATCAAAGCTTTCACACACACACACACACACTCAGGTGCCGACCAGAAAATCTCAATGTCTTCCAGCAAGCCTTGATATGAACGAACATATGCAGGTAAGCTTCTTTTGATTAGGTTTACTTTTGATTTAATTGATATTTGTAGGATAAACTATTTGGCTTTAATCTCAACTTCTTCTGCGTTTTTCAGGTTGTGTGACAAAAGGAAATGGCTGCCGCGTTTTTCAAGCGGTGTGACAGGATGGAGATGGAGAATAACATATCACAATTTCAGCTTCAAATGGTGTGTAAGACGTGCAACCAATTTTAGTTTTAAATGTTTTTAATATTTTATTAATGTCTGATTGTTTATGTGGAACCAACACAAATTCCCAGTTTGGTATATCAAAGTATGTACTGAGATTGCTATTGTTTATAATTGCCCAATTTACTGAGATGGCTATTGTTTATAAAAAATTACGTTGTTCCATATGCGTAATTGTATGATATTCAATGGTCATGATACTATAATCCCGTTTCGTAAATGATGGTTTTAGAGATATGAGTAGTTGTAACAGTGGTGTATGTCTTAGCTTATATAGGGGTGAGCTAACGTAAATTTATATGCCATTTTACTAAATGCCCAATTTACCGGTTTATTAAGATATTAAGTTGAGGTTTTAGCTTATTAAGTTGATATTTTAGCTTATTAAGTTGAGGTTTAAGCTTATTAAGTTGAGATTTTAAATAGCTGCAACGTAATTTAAACCAAACACATTTGTAAGTTAATTCAAACACATTTTGTTGCATTAAATTTTGACACAAGATAAGCTAACGAGCTGCTCTTATATATACAAGCATTGCATGTTTATGAAAGACACCCCGTTACACTAAAGAATTAAAGAAACAGTAAACCTAATCTACTAAGAGTCAGGAGGAAAGGACATGAGATAAACCACTCTCCTAAGCGAGCTGTTGAGTCACTTGGAGCATTCGGCAATCGGCATTGTCGCCAACTTAATTCAAAGAACCCATATCGAACCTTAATTTCAAAATATAAATCTTTTAAACCTGAAAAAATAATGGTGAACTTTGCAAAAAGAAATTGGTACAAGATACTTATCTTCTGTTACTAAATATTAAGAAACAAGAATGAGTCTAGGCACAAGATAATTAGGCGGAAGAGAGCGAAAAAAGTGTGTGATGCTGAAGTTGCGAAAATAAGGTATCGTTTAGTTTATTAAACATTTTGTTTTAAGTGTGGTAAAATGGACAGTTTGGACAGATATTTTTTATTTGGTCATATGAGTCAAAATGGGTAAATATCATATTTGGGTAGTTTGGGATCTGAAGTGGGTTAGAAGAGTTCAAAAATGACTAATGCTCGAGTTTGTTCGACTTCTGTTGCCACATACACTATCTTTTTATGAGCTACGTGCGAGTGGATGCATGTATCAATAGGTAAGCAGTTGTGAGGTCGTTTACGGTTGCTGGCAAGTTCTGTGAAATTGTATATATCTCTTTTTGTTCTTTTTTTCTAAAAAAGAAGGCTTTTTTAAATCGAGCTGAATTGATGGAATGTTAGAAGACGCTTGCAGCCAGGCGATATGGCGAAGGAACGGACACATCGTGTTGATGGAGATAACAACAGCTTTTTCTAAACTATTTAGTGTTTTCTTCTGTTTATTTTTTAAAATATCAATAATTTGTTTGACATGGAAAACTAAAGACATTTAACTGAAATTTGTAGACACAATGATTAGTAATATATATTAATTGGTTGCGTGTTTGGTTGGATTTTTGGCAGGTTCGTGCGAGGCCGCGAGCACACAAATCTTAAGGTGCCTATTTCTTGGACACTACTGATATCATCTTTCAATTACTATAGCTCCAGGTTTGAATCCGAAACAGAAAATTTCCAAATATTCTTACAGCTTTCAAACACCCTTTTTAGAGTAATATTTGTTTCATTTCTATAGGCTGTCATATTGACGTGGGTAATCTTATATATGAGCCTCCTAAGATCCGGTCACGCGGGCCGCGGGTGACTGCACTCAAAAGGCACGGGTCAGACGTGTCACTCGAAAGCATCGACTTTGCTGACCTTTGTTACAGTGGAACCACCTTCACTCACTCTTAATATAAAACACAACTACAAGGTGCTGCTCTTTTTCTTTTCCGCTTTTGATGCATCTCCTTTTCTTATGGGATGACATTTTTTTCTAGAAAACTTATACCCTAATATGCTCTAAAATAGTTTAAACTTTCATTGTTACTTTAAAACTACACTGCACTATAGTTCTAGGCTACTGGTATGTTCCATGTTAAAAGTAACACCAAAACTACTGATATGTTCCATGTTAAACTTTCATTGTTACTTTCATTGTTACTTTAAAACTACTGGTATGTTCCCCTTTTTATCTTCTTTTTTAGCATCGTGTTGAGTATTAAAAAGTAGTCAAGGTAATAGTGTTTGGATTTACGCGGTAAGAACAAATTATTAGTATATAAAGATTTCATTTAGTTTTGCTATCAAAGATTAGTTCCCCATTTCCACCCTTATTTCTGCCACGTATAGTAATTACAACATGTATCCCTTTTTATGGTGGGAATGTGGCTTTTGATTCACTATTATACATTGGGAAGGATAGTTATTTGGATAGTTGCAGTTAACAAGTGGCGCTTTAGATAGCTGCATAATCGGGTATGTGTTACATTGCGTTATTTTAGGTCGTTTACGAGCGTCATACTATGTTTTAAAATTTTTATTTTTCTTTATCGTGACGCGGTATTAACTTTTATTTTTAATAGTTAAGTTAAATCGTAGTAAGTTAAAAAATTATCGTTTCGCGTAAAACGGACACAAACAATTAAATGTTTACATAAAGCAAGGTTTATTAATTATTTTGTGAAATAATTTATTAACTGTGTTCATTTTATTTTATCGGAATTAGTAATGTGTATACTGTTTCGCGATAATTGCGTTTAGGCACTCCGGAACCACCAAAACTTTTCTACGCTTCAACAAATACCCACATTTTATAACCGAATACATAAACAAATTTTAAATATATCATGTATAGCTTGTTATTGCGAAATTTTGGCAATGGATTCAAAGATATTAGGGAAAAAATTCACTCTTGGTCAAAGTACTTCACTAGTTCATTTAAACACATCATAATTGTCTCTTTTGACCAAAGACCAAGACCAACGACCATAGACCATCCTAAGACCTCACAATGTCCCTTGACTTTGTCTTGTGCACGATATATACATGTACTCTAGTGCTAGTGATGAGAAAAACATACAAGTAAAACACTTACCAAAGATCACAAAATCTCTTCCTTTGTTCTCTTGGCAACCTACGGCATACAAACACCCTCCAACCAAATCCATATCAATTTTTCTACAAGCTATACACTTCTATACACATCCATCCTAAGATGGTTCTAAGGTATTTTCTAACCATTGGAATCACCATTTGCAAGTAATAATCAAGAAAAAGGAAGCTCGGTTTTTATTATGGAAAACAAGGGTTTTCTTTGTGCAAGCTTGGTTTTTAGGGCTAAACAAGGGTGTAGCACTTAAGTGTTCTCATCATACATCATTCTCATTAAGGTCATCTTACGCCTTAACTTTTCATTTATTGATTTTATGAATGTGTGATGTTTCTATAAGTGAAATCACCCTATTAGGATATGTATTTAAATTGTAAACTGGATTTTTTTGGACAATATAGTTTTATTGAGCTTTCTAGTCATGATATATGAACACAAAAATAAAGTCATATGAAGTAAAAGACATGTACACTTTTGGTAAAGTTAATAAAGTGTAAAATATAGAAAACAAGTGTAAAAATTGGACTTAAAAAATTTAAGAGAAGTCACCCCAATCTTTCTGTCCAAAAGTGTATCAAAACATACTTAATATATATTTTTATAAGATTAATACATTTCACGGACGATTCTGAAAAGGTAATAGACATCTTGTTCAATAGGATTAATATACGAAAAAGTTACGTTAAAAACGAGTTATAGTTAATTAACGGAGTTTTGTTTTTTAAAATAACTTTTCTAATAAAGCTTATATCAAACAGACATACGTTTTAGTATTTTAACAGATAATACATATTTTTAGGATTCCAAAATGATAAGAATCGTAATTTTTCAATAATAACGAACAAGTTATGAATTCGCAATGTTTTACGGACAATAATACTTTTATAAAACTATTTTTATAAAAGTTTACTATTCTTATCAGAGATGTTACATTTTAGTAAACCTCATAAATATTATAGAACTTTCAATTTAACGAGGACGTCCTCGGAAAAAAGGGGGGGAAAATCATTTGAAAACGGAGCTATAACGAATATAAAATACGACATTTACGGGTTTTACGCAACAAATCGATTTAAATAAAACTCACGTCCGATGTGAAAGTTTTAAAATTTTCTGTTCAACCAGAAGGGTCAAAATATGGAAAATGTCAAATTATGAGAACTAGTCCTAATACAATACGAAGGGCATAAGAATACGTCAGATTCGGGCTTTTATTAAAACGCGCATAGAAGTGTTAGCGCTGTTTTACTAAAACAAAAATTAATACCGTTTTAACTTATTAAACGCAATTTTTACCATGAAAATTAGTGGTGATTGAACTATATAGTCTATATATATGTATATCAAAGTACTATTATTACTAGGGAGTTTTCATAATGAGGCCTCTTCGGGGTGGGTATCGTCGAGGTTGTTGGTTTTACGATTTAACAGTGTCTAGCTCCTCATACGTTCGACTACGGATCCTCTTAATTTGATAGCCGAACGATAGTATGATGACTATACGACCTATCATAATCAAAGTGTTTAGTACTTTATTACGACCTATATTTGGATTAGGTTGCCTTGGATTCCTTCGTAACGCATTTTCATTTTGAATACTTTGTTGATGACCATAGTCACTCAATGGGTGAGTTCGTGAGACCCTTTTTCTACTACTTGTTTATTAAATTCGGGGGAGAGAGTACATTTTGCTTTTGATTTCTTTGGAAACAAGTAGTTTTCCAAAATTGTATGTTATTTCCTGATTACATTATGCCTAAGTACCTTCTGCCATCTAAGTCCCCTTTTATATGAAACCGTTAATTACTGCTGGGTATACGCTTAGTGTTATGGTAGATCTATCGGGATCTGACCACCCCGGGTCTAGGCATTTGTGTGTGGTTTCTAGTGACAATTGACACATTTAACATTTGAAGAAAAATTCGTAGGATGTTGAATTATCTGAATTGAGAATATTCGTCGGATGTTTTTGTAACATCTGTATCCGTGTTGGTGGCACAAACTCGAGTACTGGTTTGATTCAGTTTATTCGTTAAGGTGCTATGGTGTCAAGCGTTAGGGCAATAATACTAAGTGTTCTGGACTATGAACTGTGTTTCATATGTCTTCTATTACTGACAATCTTGTGGTCCACGACTAATTTTCTGATAAACCTAGATGAAATCACTAACAATTTTGTGAAGTTTTTAGCATGTTTTAATCTCAGGTGCTGAGGTATAGCTTGGTATGGAGCCGTGACGGATTATCTATTAGAGGGATTCTGATTTCTTAAATTTAATGAAACTTTTGTCTTATAAAATCTTAATGTCTTTTTAACAAAACTATGGGACCTAACATGGTAAACTCTAAATCTTTGTAATGACATTGAATGAATCTTATTTTTAACGTCCATTTACTTGGCGTTTTTTATATCGTGATTTTTGTAGCTTTGAACGTATCCACCCCATTGTTACCTTTCCGCTGCGACCTGATTTTGGAGGTGTTACAGGGTAAGTACAATTGTAACCGGGATCAAATGGATCATGGTTAAGTAGCCTCATATATAAGTTCTGGTCTCTTTTACTTGCTACTGGACCAATTTGTCCAAAGGAGCTTCATACCTTCATAAGTCATATGCTTTCATTTGCAAATAATGGCGAGTAAAAATTGCAACTCTTTTAACTGTTTAAACAATGATTTTGGTACAAAGGTCATTGGTGTATACTTAGTTGATCTCACATAATAGTTTCCACTTGAATATGTTATGTAAACCCTAATTGTATATTAGTGTAACTGTATATCAATTAACGAGCACTAAATTTCTCTATACAAAACGCGACATGTATACTTTGGATGTGAACCGAGTGTAACTTGAATGTGTGCAACTGATATGTTGTTGCTTTTACCTAAAATGCAGCCTATTGAACTAAGATGTGAATGAAGCCTCTAAGGACCCGCTGGAATAGAAAGCTATTCGTGAGCTGGCGTAGAATGATTCTGATGTTGAAACTTATGGAAACTGCTGTTTGATTTCTATCATACGTGTAATAAGACTTTTTCAAGTTACGGTCAATGACTTTGCATGAGTTTTAAAACTGACTATTGTAAATTTTACTACCAACTATACTCTTTAATCAATGTTATGATGTTCGTGTAATTTAATCAAACAAGAACAATTGCAGTAGTGAACCGTCGCTTTAACAAACAACTCAAACCTCTGCTGCGGAAACAACTCAAACCTCGCGCTCCGCAGCAGAGCGCGGGTTAAAAACCTTGTTTAATATGTAAATAAACTTAAATCAAAACATATTCACACTTTAGAATAGAAATTTTAGCCATATATTTTAATAAAAGAGTTAATTTCATAATTCGTCCTTAATATTTGTCGGGTATAACGGATTTAGTCCCTCCGAAACTTTTTTAACGGATCCAGTCCCCAAACTTTTGAACCGTATCGGGTTTAGTCCTTCCACCGAACAGGCTTGAGATGTGCACTTAGTTGGTGTCAACTGAAAAGAAAAAGATTGAAAAGTACATTCGAGGATTTTCCCTAGGGAGTCAAAGAAATGTTACTATTCATCAAGCCTGCGACTTTGCATGATGCAATCAACATGGCTCGAGAACTGATTGAACAAGGGGTTCAGGCTAAGGCATTAAGGATCGGTGATAGCAATAAAAGGAAGTGGGAAGACCAACAAGGGAACAACTATCACCAGCAGCAAAACCGAAAGACAAAAAGCTGCTAAGGTTTATGTGGCAACCCCAGCTAAGGGTAGAGCCCTTAAACGCAGGAACTTACCATGGAGCATAGGTGCAAAGGGTCACATCATTCATCCAGGTCCTGTCCTCCTAGGTGGTAAAAATGTCACAAGCTTGTGTCCCAGGGAAGGGGAGTGTCGAACTAGGATTCCTGTAGCAAGAGACAATTCGCTACAGAATGTGTCATGCTTTGTTATGATGGGAAATCATGGGTACTACAATGGATGGAATGCCCGTTAGTTAAAGATACGAAACTAAGGAAAACCAAGTTAAAGGTACAGAACACGTGGAAGATGCTTGCCTTAGTAGGAGAGAAACCAATCAAAACCTAAACATCATGTGAGGATGAGATCGAATGCTTATACGTTATCCATAGGAATTCTCGCTTAAATTTCTTTTGACTTTCGTCTAAATTTCTTTTGTACTTTTGCTTAAATTTCTGTTGTACCGAATGATTTCAATTATGCTATCAAAGTAATGTATTGTGAAAACTTCGTCACCTTACTATAAAAAAAAACGTCACTAATTTTGACGCTCAAGTTAAAAGCCATTTAAAATGGAATGCCCAAACATTACCAAGCATGGTAACGAAATATTCAAAAGACATAAATGAGAAAATAAACAAATAAATTGTTGACCGACAAATACATACCGTTTATTATCTTAGAAATAAGATTACAGTAAGGACATAAAGGAAATACAAGTTAATTTCAACCCTCCCCAAAACTCATACAATATATAGACCTTCAAGCATAGATCCCCACGCCAATAGCAAGATAAAAGACCTGCACGAGAAATGCTAGAATAATAAGTCCCCAAATACTGAAAATCCTTCTCGTATGGGAAGTAGGTCAAGATAAAAGCCGAGGCTATCTCGGTCCCGGCCATCGCCAAGATCATGAATGATGTATGCAACAACATTTTTTTGAGGATTGGATAAGAGAAAATGTAAGTGAATAGATTAAGTGTTAGTATGGAGAAATGAGCAGGAGAGAAAATTTGTATAAAAGGGGAAATACCCGATTGGGGTTACTGTTCTTTACTGTTCACCGACCGATGGTGCAACTGTTTCCCATAAGTAAAAAAAAAATAAAAAAATTAATAATAATAATAAATTATCTTACACCTCTTCATGACAACATTAATTCCGGAAGAAATAAATCCGCTTTTTTTTCTCCGAACCCGAAACTTTCCACAAGTGCCAGAACTTGAGCCCTTGAGGACAAGGCTCTTCTAACCGGGAGGAGACTGTAAACATTTCGTATTTTCAAGGTCATTTATCGACGCTATTTAAATTCACTTTTTATTTTAATTTTCCCTCGTACGCGTTCGCTTTTTAATTTTAAACGATACTTGAATTCGCGTAAACTAAAAATCAAACAACAACTTAAACTGGGCACCAAACAAATTAAAAAGTTATGACAAAGCCACATTATATATCTTATTCTATATAAGAATAATTAACTTTTATATTTTATTTTTTTTTGGTTTCGAAAATTAAATACGTTTTCGCGATAATTGTGTTTAGGCACTCCCGGAAACACCAAAACTTTCTACGCTTCAACAAATACACCACATTATATATCCCAATACATACAGGTTACAAAATAGTATCAAATGTATCATACATAGGTCGAAATGTTGCAACTTATACAAAGAAATAGCAAAAATCTCGCCTTTTGGTCAAGTACTCCATGCATTGCATTTATACCTAGCCAAGTCTTGTCTCTAGACCCAAAGACCAAAGAGACTTTGACCAAGGACTAAGACAACTATCCCTAAGACCCTCAACTATGTCCCCTTGACCTAATCTTGCCTTATATATCATGTATAACATGAATAGAAAAACATACAAGTCTTACACTTAACTAGAAAAGCAAAAATCCTCTCCTTTGGTGCTCTCTTATGCCACGGCTCAAAACCCTCATATATAATAAACCATACAAAATTTTCTATCACCTATACACACCTACATACAACATATCTAAGACCTACTAAAATGGTTTGAAGCCTTGGTTAACCATTTGCAAGTGTTAAGCAAGAAAATGGGAAGCTTTATATTTTCCATTTGAAACTAGGTTTCTAGAGTGCAACTTGGTTTTATAAACTAAAACAAGGGTTATAGATACTTTGGTTCATCATACATACATCTCATTATAGTTATCTAAAAACCCTTTATTTCTTTACCTTTTATCATTTTATTGTGTATATAAGTTTTTAAAGTGAAATCACCATTAGGTTTTAGCTTTTTTAAAATATAAAATTATCTGCTTAGTGATTTATAATTTTGTACAACCGTATTCATGTGTTATGTGATGAATAAAACATGGCCTAGAGACTCTAAGGAATGTAAGACATTTGATAATAATGATTATAATTGACTAGTAACAAAGGGTATTAAACTAAAAAGTTTATAAAAACTAGTTTTAAAACATATTTATTTCTAAAAAATATTCAAAAGTATGCTGTTTTAAATCGAAAAATAAGCCTTCATATTATATTTTTATAAAATACTACATCTCATGAACGATTCCAAAAAGATAAGAAACTCGAAAAACAGATTAATAACGAAAAAGATACGGTAAAAACAAGTTATACGTTAATTAAACGGAGTTTATAAAATAACTTTTATGAAACTTATATCAAACAGTTAGTTTAGTATTTTTGAAAAAATAATACATATTTTTAGGATTCCAAAATGATAAGAATCGTAATTTTTCAATTAATAACGAACTAGTTATGAATTTCGGCGAGTTTACGACAAATAATACCTTATTATAAAACTATTATTTATAACAAGTTACTGTTCATGACAGTAAAGTATATTTTTAGTAAACCCATAAAATTGATAGAACTATTTCAATACGTAGATCGTGCTCGAAAGAATCGTTAAAAACAAGAGCTATAACGAATAATATACTACATTTACGGGTTTTAACAACAACATACGATTTAAATAAACTCCGACGTCTAATGTGAACCAGTATAAAGTTACTGTATCACCAGAGAGGTCCAAAATATGGAAAAATGTCAAATAATAACTACGACCCTAAAATAACGAAAAGATGGACATAAGAAACGTCAAATTCGGGGCATAACACGCAAAAGTTCCGCCAGATTTTACAAAAACGAAAATTCATAAACGATTTACTTATTAAAACGCAAATTTAACCAAAACAATTAATAATGGTGAATGAACTATATTAAGACCTATATGCGTATTACTCAAGTACTATATTACTAGGGAGTTTTCATAATGAGGCTCTTCGGGTGGCGTATCGACGAGTTAGTTGGATTTAACTATTAAAGTGTCCTAGCTCCTCATAACGTTCACAACACGACCTCTAATTCTGGAAAGCCCGAACGATAGTAATGATGAGCTATACACCTATAAATAATCAAAGTGGTTCAGTACTTATACGACCATATATTGGATTTAGGTTGCCTCCGGATTCTTTCGTAACGCATATTCCCATTTTGAAAACTTGTTATTACCATCACTCAAGTGAGTTTCGTAGCCCCTTTTCTACTACTTGTATTATTAAATTCGGGGGAATTTTACATGCTTGATTTCGTGTGGACACAAGTGTTTTCAAAACAGTATCAATTTCCTGATTACCATATTGGCCTAAGTACCCTTCTTGCCGCTAAGACCCCTTTTATCATGAACCGTATAATTACCTGTAGTGTATACCTAGTGTTATGGATAGATCTAACCGGTACTGACCATCCCCGTCATGCTGTGGTTTCTAGTTGACATTGACTGCATTATAACATTCGAAAGAAATTCGTAGATGTTTTGGCACAACTGAATAAGAATAACGTAGGATGTTTTTGTAACATCTTATCCGTGTTGGGGCCGAAACCTCGAGTACTGGTTTGATTACAGTTTAATAACGATAAGGTTCGGTGTCATGACTTAGGAGCAATAATACATGTTATAGACTATATTAGAATATGTTTCATATTCTACTATTACTTCGATCTAGTGGTCCACGCAATTCTCCGGATAAACCTATGAATTCACTCGAACCTTTGTGTGACGTATTAAAAGCATGTTTTAATCTCAGGTGCTGAGGCATAAGCTTGGATGTGAGTCCTGACGGATCTCGATTAATGGGATTCCTGATTTCTTAAATTCATGAAAACTTTTTCTTATAAAATCTTAATGTCATTTTAGTCAAACAATGGGACTAACGTGAAAACCTGATCTTTTGTAATACATTGAATGAATCTTATTTTTAACTTCATTTAAGTCGTTTTCTATATCTTGAATTATTGTACTTTGAACGTAGCACCCCCATTGTTACCTTTCGCTGCGACACGATTTTGGAGGTGTTACAATTTGCTTGGCAACAAACAGAACCTTTAATTTTTCAAATTGATTTTTGATACCATGGTGAAAAACTTGGATAGTAAGACAAATTTTTTTTGATGTACCAAGAATTATAACAAATCTTTTTGAGAACAAGCACAAGAGAATTGCTTATGAACCTCATAAAAGACTTTATATTGCTCCTACCCTTACACAAAAACTGTTTAGCAATATGAAAAGAGCTTCCAAGGGATATACTAGGGTGGACACTCCATTGTTTCAACAATGCTTGTTCAGGGTCAGATTTTACAGGAAGTATTGATCAACAATCCTAGTTTTAGTCCTATCACACACCCATCAGTGCTGCATCAACCTTACAACCACCAACTTCACCACCCTATATACAAATAACCTATGTTGCTAAAGAAGCTTCTACCATGCCCGCATGATTCACCTCTTCGAAGAGTTTACTCACTTGGAAGTGATGAGGGCAGTATGACACTTAATGAATTGATGGTTCTTTGTACCCACACATTCTTCCAAGGAAGCGAGGAGACTTTGGAATCCGACTTAAAGCAGACCAAACTGACATATGGTGCTGCTTACACTAAGCTCATCATGAAAGTGAAGAAGTTGGAGCACAAAGTAAAGTCAAGCAAAGCTAGAAGAAGGGTCAGACTTGTTGTTTTAGAAGATGAAGATGAGTTGGAGGATCCTTCCAAACAGGGGAGGAAGATTGCCTCAGATTGATGAAGATAAAGGAATTACTTTAGTACAAATGAGTGCACAGACTCAGGGGAGGCATGAGCATGATTTTGAGGAATTTGATTTTGAGTTTATTACTCCTGAAGAAGATTATACTGCTAAGCCCGATATTAGTACTGCTAATGTACCAGTTAGTACTGCTGGTGCAGAAAAAAGTTTTTTTCAAAAGTTTTACTTGGCCGAGCCCTGAAGTTAAAACTGTTGCTTGAAGAGTTTAGTGTAATATCAGCAAAAGAGATTGCAACAAAAAAGAAAATAAATAGCAAAAGGCTATTATTAAAGAAGCTGAACCAGTTTCAGAAGAAGACAAGTATGCAACTAAAAGCAAGAAAGACTTGGGTTGGAAAAAGCTCTGAGATTGCAAGAACAACTTGATGAAGAAGAAAGGAAAAGGATAGCCAGAGTTCATGAAGAAGCTAGCACTTTTAATGCTGAAGAATAGGATAACATACAAGCTCAAAATGAAGATGACGAAGAGTTAGCACACATGTTACAAGCACAAGAAAGAGAAAGATACTCTGAAGCTGACAAGGCAAGATTACTTGTAGAGCTTATAAATGAAAGAAAGAGAAAATTTGCCCAACAAAGAGCTGAACAAAGAAGGAACAAGCCCATGACTCAAGCTCAACAAAGGACTTACATGTGTAATTATATCAAGCATATGGGAAGTCATACTCTATAATAATTGAAGAAACTTTCCTTTGATGAAGTCAAGGAGTTATTTGAGATCATAATGGAGAGGGTAAATACTTTTACTCCAATAGTGAGTGATGATACAGTTCCTAAAGTTGTAGCTAGAAGCTCAAAGATAGATGTTGAACAGAACTTAATCAAGAAGTTCAAAGAGATAAAAGATATGTATAAGGCACAGAACCAACTGAGAATTAAATGATGAAATCTCAAGAACAACAACAACAACAATGACATAGTTCCAAAAGAAGGATGAATGTTTGAAGCCCTAACAAACTAAATACCCAATCATTGACTCAAGAAGTTTACACAGAAGAACATAAGAAAGATTAGAAATCAGCAAGTAGGTAATCAATAAGAGGTTATATCAAATCATTGAAGAGTATGCTAAGAATTTTAACAAGGATGGATCTTGTCAAACTTTGGAGTCTAGTTCATAAAATTCAACTCAACAGAACCTCTAAGATAAAGAAATGAGAACTTTGGGTAAGTTAGAAGAGGTTTAATAATACCAGATGATGATGAACACTATGGAAGCTTAAAAGGTATTCCGCATGATCCTTTGAAATGGAGTTATATGATACATGTGTTGTTCCGCATGTGTTTATTCTACAGGGAGAGGACATGATATTTTCATCCAGGTTGTGAAAGAATAATCCATTGACAAGAGCACTTATGTCTATGAAGTTGTGTAACAACCTGCAAGTGGATGAATATTTCATGATGGCAGATACTTTTAAGGAAAATACTATATACAAGCAAACAGACCAAGACAATAAAGTGTTTGGAAGCATCCTCTCAGCACAGATGGTTTAATTCAGAGAAACTTATAAGATTTCCATGACAATCCACAAGTTTAAGTTGGAAGATATTGGGAATAAAGGGCTTCTACAACTATTGTAGCTGCTGGTTCAACTGAGTACTAGATCTCCTTTATTGGATACTGCA
Source organism: Tanacetum coccineum (assembly GCA_026074375.1). NCBI lineage: Eukaryota > Viridiplantae > Streptophyta > Magnoliopsida > Asterales > Asteraceae > Tanacetum > Tanacetum coccineum. The sequence goes on along the minus strand of BQNB010103642.1, from coordinate 2,480 downwards.
TAGAGAAGACTTAAATACTGAACAAGCTTATTTGTACTGCTATAAAAAATTGTTAGTACTGCCCGATAAATAGTAACTATTAGTTATATAGTTAGTACTGCTAAAGTGATATGCATGAGATATATTAGGAATAGATATGCATTGATCACTTGACGCGTTTTGTAAGTCCATTAGGGTTTCCTTGGTGTAATAAAAAAGGAACCCTAAGGCATAGATTCTAGATATCAATTCAGTTATTCATATTATTATTCATATTGGCATAGCAATATAGATAGTATTCATAGACTTTTTTGTAACTCAAAATATATTCAAATAAATTGAAAGTATTAATAAAGATCTGTTTTTACCGTTTCATTGTTCTTCTTCTTGTGGATAGTGTATTGCGAACTATATTCCCCTAGTAGGTTGGGATGGGGTGGATGAGTCCGCAATCTTAGTTTCTACTATAGTTGTCTTGGATCTATCCAATATAACTAAGCTTTAACAAGCTAAGTAACATCTGTCAAGAAGGGATCAACAAAAACCTCTTAGAATAAGTAATGAACAATACTTGCACCTAACGGTGGAGGTTTGATCCATTACCAAGCCTATTGTAATTTATATGCTATGACAGGTAATGAGTGTTATTTTCCGTTTCTCCTATATGTTATAATTCATTATACACCCGAGTGAAAGAGAGAATCCCAAACACTTATGTGAGGTGCTAGTATATACTTTCCGTGCTTTTAGTTACGATGTCTAGAAGGTTGTGTTGTAGAATATGTTTAAAGAGTAGGTAAAATAACCCCTCATATTGTTTTTGTCTAGGTAGAAAAGCCTATTTGCTATTGAGGCAACAAATCCCTAAGTTAGGGTATTGATGAGGTGTCATATTAACACTTTTTCGGGGTCATTTAACCTCCTAAATCGTGCATTTATGCCCAAAATAGGTACTTAATCGTTCCTTTTCAGGTATTTCTCATTTGGATGGCATTTGAAAGAATTACACGTGACTTAGGCTCATTTAGAGAAGAAACGGACAAGACTACGGACCTACACCAACATTTTTCAAGATTATGTTCTCAGCAGCTGGAGACGGCGTCACAGTTTCTACGTGACGCCGTCACAACGCATCCCACGACGGCGTCACATATTCCACGATGGCGTCAGAGATCACGACCTAACTCATTATCTAGAATATTCTCTTTCATGACGGCATCACGACTAAAACGCGACGCTGTCACAGCGTTTTTACTATATATACAAACCCGAATTTAGGGTTTTGGGTGTGTAACTTTAGAATAAAAAGAGGGTACAAACCCTAGTTTGTTTAGCAGCTGTTAGGGACGATTTTAAGGCCTAAAAACCCTATTGTACTTCCTCCAACTCATGTTTTTATCAAGTAAGGTTTATTTAATCATTCAATATATATATGTGTTGTTTGATTCATTTATGTTCTTGCTTTATCTATAACATGCTTGGCTAAACCTCCTATTGTGTTTATTTATGATTTTATGAAACCTAGAATGTAGATCTTAGTGGTGCTGCTTCTTGTGATGGATGTGCATGTTAGGTGTAAGACCCGTAATTTTAATAAACAGAATTAAAGTTTTATTTAACTTTTAGGACTAAATATAATTAAGATGAATTCTTAAGGGTGATTTTTGGTATTATTATAAAGTATGGACTTAATTATATTATATACCATTAAGAAGTTTAAAAGGAAACGTAAGTAAGATTGGGTTACTGAACTCTTAGCATTTGATAGGAATTTCACGAGAATTTTGGCCTACATCGGTTCATAAATACCACTAACTCCGGAGCGTATTAGAAGCCACAACCAAAACCCTAACGTGAAAGCCGAGAGAGATCAGGAGAACGACTATAGCTAAGGGGGGAGTAGAGGAAGGAAGGACATTCAGTTAGATTTGTGTGGCTCCGAGCAGAGTTTCGATCGAGATTTAGGCGGACTAAGGTAACCATCATTTAAGATTTTTCTATTCGGTTTTTCGTTAGATTCACACTTACCTAGTAACTCGAATGGTTGAGTCTCCAAACTTCACCGATGCGTTTTCAGTAATAATCAGGTTACATGTTTGGTTTTGGAATTATAATGATTTGAATTGAAATCACAACGATATGAAAATTAGTATACGAGTATAGTGTGAGAGTAGTACAACAGTTAATATGAGGAAATATGTTTTGATATATGATGAATGATATACCAAAAGCTTGAAAATATATTAATGGTGTTTTGACACTATATATGCGCATGAAAGAGATGAGTTTTGGCACTGTACATGTATCACTTTATATCGAATGCAGGAAAATAGTTGATGTTATATTATTTTAAATTGAATAAAACAAAGAAAGTTGTATAAGTATGTGTTGAGTAAGGGAACATAAATCATGTGCATGGCATTCATGAATGTAATTTTATGAATGAAAGAGTTAATTATTTTTAAGGGTTAAAATACTGACGGAGAAGAACTCGATCAACC
>BQNB010103641.1:5004-23991 GCA_026074375.1 Tanacetum coccineum | reverse complement strand
TTTATATATGGGTAAGATAGATTACAAATGTAAACTCTAGCGAATTAAACCACAGACGAACTTGACCGGACGAACTTGACCGGCTAACATATACATGTATTAATTTGTAGAGATCACTTTTGTTGCATTGGAGAAATTAAGCATTACAAATAAAGCACATGGTATTGACTAATTAAACATAATTTTTGAACACATTGATGATTGATCTATTGAGTTAACTCTTTTAATTAATGTTATTTTTAAGTCGCATCTAAAATAAAAAATACATATTATTATACATATTGTACAAACTAACAAAACACACAAAGTTTCATATAATTTATATGCAAACAAGTTGATGGTACATATGATTTTGAGAATTGAACCGGACCAACGCGTTCAACCGGGAACCGGGGTCGCCACCAGTTCGGCTAGCCAATAAAAGTCATCCGAAAATAAACTGGAGAAGAGCGGTCAGAACCGGTTAAAGAGGTGAAACGGGCCGGACCGGGTTCATTTTCTTCTTATTTTTCTCTGGGTAATCAGTTAGTAAGTTGTTATTTTATTAGTGCCTGGACTTTAATCACAAAGTACCTGTCGCTCTAACGTACGAATACTTGCAAATATTGTCTAACATGAAAGGTAGGGGTGTGCACGGTTCGATTTGGGTCGGTTTTTGGCTAAAACCGAAACCGAACCGAAATATTTGGTTTTTATAAAACCAGAAACCGAAACCGCTCAGTTTTTGGCGGTTCGGTTTCTCAGTTTTTGCGGTTTGGTTCGGGTTATTTGGTTTTTTCGGTTTCAAACCGTTTGTATTTGGTTGTGAAAAATTTATATTAATAAACTTGTTTTACGTAGGAAATTGAATATTTTTTCTAATTTTTTTTGTCAATATGAGCCTAATAATGTTTACACAAATTTCTACATTTATACACATATAAGGAGAAGAGACAACACATTCACTCGTGGATAAATACACATTAGTATGATCATTATCATGTATGTATACGATATATTGCCAAGTATCACACGTACACCTATTATAGTACAAAACATTAAGATCATTATATATCAAATTTATTTCATCCACAAAATAAATATGAATTTAAAATTTTGATTTATTATTTATATTATATTAATTATATATTATTATAAAACTGATTTGATTTGGTTCGGTTCGGTTCGGTTTTTGGAAAAAACTGAAACCGAACCGAAAATTTTCGGTTTTTAAAAAATTAAAAACCAAACCATCGGTTTCTAGTTTCGGTTGGTATTTTCGGTTTGATTTTTTTGATTTTCGGTTCGATTTCGATTTTTTCGGTTTCTTTTGCTCACCCCTAATGAAAGGGCATTAAACCCCATGCTCTCTATTAAGTAAGATGGCTGTAATAAAATGACATAGAAATTTGATGAGTAAATGTTATTGTAGCTTACGTCTTTAACATTTATGAGAGATATCTGTTTTAAGCGTATGACGTTTTATTTGATCAGAAGTCAACCAATTTTCTTGACGTCACTTTATCTTTCATCATCATATTTAAGGCTGTAAGGCTGTAAACGAACTAAACATTGAGTGAACATTTCATGAACTGCTCGGTAAAAAGCTCGTTTATGTTCGTTTATTTATTAAATAAACGAACATGAACAACATTTTACGTTCGTTTAGTTAAATGAACGAACATAAACAAAAGTCTTGTTCGTTCATTTATGTTCGTGAACGTCAGATTATTCGTCCGTTTTTTTATCTTATATATGTTTATGTTCGTCTAACATATCTTTTTATTATATAGATTTAAAATTGTTTTACCTAAACAAAACAACACTAATAAAACACAATATTATGTATATTTTTGTAAGTTTTATGTTTATTTACGTTCGATCGTGTATGTTCGTAGGTTTAGTGTCTTAATAAACGAACATGAACAACTATATTTCTTAATAAACGACCATGAACAAGAAAATTTATTAGTTTAATTGATCGTGTTCGTTTATTTGTCCAGCTAAAATTAAATGAACAAACATGAATAAGACTCCATTCATGTTCGTCCGATTCATTTACAGCACTAATCATATTCATGTTACAAAATCTCATAAATTGACACGATAATTATAATTTAGCTTCTTTCGCTTTGACTTCTTTTAAAAATAGCCTAAACCTATTAAGAAAGTTATATAACAAATATCTACTATTATTGAATCATTTTTCAATAAAACTAATTGCTAATTTGAAATATTAAGATTAATTCCATTAAGACATTGATCTTACATGAAAATCAGACTGAGGTGCATAAACTGAAAACTAGAAATTGAAAAGACGGAAAGACACATAACCAAAAACACTAGAAGATTTGTGATGCAAGGTAAATATTCTTTAAGGTTTATATTTGTATTTCTTGGCGCGTCTCGCCATCGTCTGCTCCACGGTCTCTTCCCTCCTGTAGTGAGCATTCATATGGGCAGCATACAGTTGAGAAGTTTCAAAGAGCATGTTACATTTCTCACAAGGGCCATAGTAGGCACGTGTTTTAGGTGTAACTTGGGGACGGCGTAGCATAAGATAGGTTAGAGAGGGTGGTCTCCCTCTTCTTACATAGTCCTTTGCCCAAGTCTTATGACCCAAAGTCAACCTAAGATGCTTTGGTATGTTTTGTTCTTGATAGGTCCTTGAGACCTGTGTTGTTCTCTGCAAATAGGTGGGAGCCTGACCAGGTTTGCCTAACCTAAGTTCAAGATCCAACTTAGGTTGGGGGAATCGAATTGCTAGCTGGGCCGTTGCCCGTTCTAGCAAACGTTTATACCCCAGACTCGTGTTTGGGGCAATCATTCTGGGTACTTGTGTGTGATACGGTAATGGATTATAGAACCATTTCCTTGTGGTCGAGTAATAGAGTTCGGGTTTGGTAAACAATGGACCAAGTTCAGCCCTGGCTCGGCGGGGTTGATCCGAGAAGTTAAACATTGTGAACTGAACGATTGACGATGGCTAATTTGCACAAAAAGAAACTAGGAATTTGGGGTGAGTGTTATGGGTGCCTTTGGGCGTTTATATACTACGCATGCAAGCTGGTAGCATTTAAGTTTGATTAGAAAAAATAAATGAATTTCGCTATATATAGTATTATTATAAATGGTATCTTTTGTATGCTAGTAATTAATAATACCTTAATGCTTAATTAAATTTTAATTGAATATATAGAATAATATTACATATAGTCAATATATATTACTTGATTTTATAATCAACTAGGTTTTCAAGCCGCGCTACGCTGCAGAGCGCGAGGTTTTACGTTAATCTTTGTAAACACAGTAACAACTAACAAAAACATTACCCAGGAATATAATAAACAAAAGCCAGAAAAAATATGTTCCATGTCAATGAAGAAAGCCAATCTGGTACAGCAATTCAAATTTTACAAAGAACACATAAAACTACTACTTCTAGTCACTCAGAATATCGGGTAAGAAACGATAATAGTGACGTGCTTCTCATTTTCATCTTCACTTTTCTGTATATGGTGCAAAGTTTACATACCTTTGCTCTTATATACGAATTTGTTTGTCAGCGCTTCTCGATCTCAATCAACCCGGCTTTAATCTTTTCAGTAACTCCGTTTATTTATCATAAAATCAAGTAATGGATATTGAACATATGTATATTCAATTAAAATTTAGTTGAGCATTAGTCATTAATTACTAGCATACGAAGATACGATTTATTTATAATACTATAAAGGTGAGTTATTTTGCATACTAGTTTCTCCTTGCATATCAAGGGACAAATCTTGACCATTCATTTCATTAGATTAAAAAGACATGATTTAAGATTAAAAAAACATGGAGGGACCAAAGGTATTTGAACCGTTCTAATTTCCATGGTTAGATAAATAAAGGATAATGGTTATTTAAACGTTTGTAACCGTTCTAAAGGTATGCATACACACTATCCGGATTGAATAAATATTATATAAATAATACAGTTTATTTGCAGCGGTTGTTTCCAACCGTTATATCTCTTTTACTACATCTTTTTAAATTACTTTTTCATTTTACAACTTAAAAACAACAATGCCAAAACAATTTCCTTATTCATTTATATTTGATTAGCTAAAAGAAATATACAAGTATTCTCTTTGCCAAATAATCTTGAGAACAAATTGCTAATTGCATAAATAATCAAAATTGTCATATCCATTAATGTTGTCTCTTGGAACAACAAGCACGATACTAAAATCCCAAACTCTTAGAAATACATCTTATATCAAAAAACAACAAGTTATGCCTAATTTCATATGGCAAATCTCTAATACTTATACAAAAATTAAGCCCACACTTTTAATCTCCAAAGTGAGACACAAAAAAAGAAAAACAAGATCTACAAGTTGAAGGTTCCATCATCAGATGGAATCCCAATGAATAAAAAGACCTGTGACAAAAAAGTCCAATATTAACCTCTCAAAATGAATCAATTAGATCCAAATCAACCAAATTCTAAAACTAAAATAATAAAAGATAATTCACATGTAAAAATAAGTGAACATAACAGAATTGTGGGATTTTGTGTAGGTCGTCTGATTACGACGAGTTTCATTAATGATGCAATTTGCTTCCTGATTTTGCGACAAGTGTTGGTGGCTGTTTTTAGCCGGCGGAGGCAAGATTTTATTTGCAGTGATTGTGTGGTGTTTTTTAAGTAATTTTGAAGAACTAAAAAAAGATAATAAGTTATGGTGGTTCAATTTGGATTACATTTTTAGATTGTGTCTTTTAATAACCATTGATATAAACGGAAAAGAGAAATGGAGGGATTAACATCCGCTTTTTAATTGTGAAATTTTTGAAAATGACTTTTGTATATAACGGTTACTGAAAACCGTTCTAAATAACAATTAAATAATAAAAAAAAGTACTCTTTTTTAGAACGATGTTGTAAAACCGCTGTAAATAATAAGTTTTTATAATTAAATAATAATTTTTTAAAACATTCGTGTTAGACCGTTCTAAATAACAATTAAATAATAAAAAAAAGTACATTCTTTTTTATAACGGTGTTATAAAACCGGCTGAAAATAATATAGTTTTTTAAAATTGCATAATAAATTTTTTTTAAAACATTCAATACACCGTTCTAAAATAACAATTCAATAATAAAAAAAAATACCTATACTTTCTTATATTTAGAACGGTGTTGTAAAACCGCTTGTAAAATAAGTTTTTATAATTAAATAATAAATTTTTTAAAACATTCATATTAAACCGTTCTAAATAACAATTAAATAATAAAAAAAGTACATTCTTTTTTAGAACGGTTGTGTAAAACCGCTGTAAATAATAATAAAAAAAAAATATACACATGAACCGTTTTAAATGATATATTTTAAATGATATATTCGGTTTTCCAAATTATTAAGAACGGTGACATTGGAAACCGTTATATATTGTCCGTTGTAAAATGCATATTCTCTACTAGTGAATAAGACGTCCTTATAGAAGTTCATGCTTGTTGAATGCAGATGGGAAGTTATTGTTTGGATAGCTAATTAAAGGGTTTTATTCACTTAAAAATAACAATCGTAAATCAATTATACATATGAGTTAACCACCAAAGTCGCAACATTTCATCACGTTCTACATAATGCAAATAAGAATAACAACAAACAAATATAAAGAAGTTTACCCTTGAAGCCATGTTGAAGCTGCACCTGATGTGATAATCTGTGGAGGGCGATTGTAGTCCTTGCCTTTCTGTTTTTTCCAACAGTTCTGATCATCTCGTATTGCTCTATAGTATGAAAATGACCCACAAACGTTAAAGGCTTATGACTATATTGCGCTGGTTAGGTCTGTTGGCCAAAAATTAAATCTGAAGACAATGCAAAAAAAATTTAGAACAAACTTGACATTTACTCTACGCCAAACAAAAAAGTTTGAATCGTTAAATTTGGGTAGCTACAGTGGTGCTCCTTAACTTAGTCAGCTTCCTTTCGTTGGTCACAGCGGCCATCTATTACAACCAACGGCCGTACTTTGAGATCCTAGATATTGAAAACATGAATAAAACTCGTAAATAAATAATAAACTTCACATAAAACTTCAACCGTCGTTAATGTAATGTACATAAACTTCACATTATCTTTTCTTTGTCAGGTTTTCTCTAAAGGATAGTATATGGCAAAGTGAGGTGTGGCAGATGATTGAAAGTTGCAGGTATTTATCACTAATTTGTGTCTTTCAAAGAACAAAAATATTTAAGAATATTCGAATTATTTTTTAATAGGACTAAACATCAATATTTTATGGTTCTAGGCATATTAATTCAAGTGTAGGAGTGGAGATAAAAAAAGAAAGAAATATAAATAGATGATACTTACTGCAATTAGATCACCAAACTGGCTGGTGAACTTTGTACCGATACAACTCTTCACCAGACCCAACATCATAGAACCTGCAATGCAAGCATTTTATTTAATGATAAAGATGACCAACTGGAATAAAAGACATTTGATCGGTTTTTCTGTAGAAGTGGGAATTCTTATATGGAAGACATGAATATGGATGATAAATACAAAGATTCAATGATAGAACTCACGATCATTCACATCAATAGACATGGAGATCTTGTCCAAAACAGTAAGAGCATCTTCAAGAGCCTTGATGTAAGCTGCCAAAAAAAATTATATGCCATTATATATGTTTTGATAAATCAATAAAACTGTTAAAACATCGAGAAAAAAGATACCTCTGCAGATAACAGTAGGATGATACTTCTTGTCATTGAAAGCTTCCGCAACATGAAGCATCTCACCAGCTGGAAATTTAAAAGTTAAACTATTAGTAATAAGCAAGATAGGATATAATATAAATCACTTTTGGTAGAACAAAACATATGACAGTAGAAATATCAAAGAAGGTATACCAAGAACAATGACTGATGTAGTTCCATCACCAACTTCCTCATCCTGAGTTTGGCTTAGCTCGATCATTGACTGAAAATATCAAACAAAAGAGCATGATTAAAGTGACCTTGTGGACATTCATATTGAAATAAGATGGTAATGAAGTATTATTAAGATTTACAATAAGTTTAATTTTAAACAAAAGAGGAACTGAAAGATGAAGCGCATATAACTGACTTAATTTATTTATTCAGTGGCACTACCTTTGCAGAAGGGTGAACAATATCCAACTCTCACAAAATGGCATTCCCGTCATTAGTGACCACAATTCCTACTAAAGAAAAACAAAGAAACACAAATTACAGCAATTTCAATCATCTCGTCAACATACAATTGCACCAAATATACAAAGAAAAGGTCCATAAGATACTATAACGTAGTGGTGACATTTAGAATTGTTAGAAAAGATAACGGTACATGTATGAGCAATACATGTGATCCCTTTGTGGACTGCTTGGGCGTTGATCGACTGTGTTGTTCTTTTTTCAAAAGCGTCTTAGATATGTGGCAATCGAGCTTATTTTGAGCCAATAATCCATAGCTGCAATCATGGTTGCACATGCTACCTTTTCAAGTAGCAATTACCATCCAGATTGCCTCGCCAAAATGCAAACCAGCTTTCCAAACATCGATTTTTCCCACATTTACATTTCATCATCACGGCCTCTTTCATTCTTACCATTAAATTAAATATATGTATATAAAAGTCCCCAATAAACAAAGAAGCAAAAAAAATTCCTAGTGAAAATACATATTAGCTTTGGGCTATCACCGAATGCCCGATCATTATTAAGATTCTTAGAAACACATTAACGACAATATTGCATACAGAAATGCAACACGCCAGCTATAAAAGCATCCTTTGTAACCACACACGTATCACACGCGACTACAGCTTATAGCAACCATAGACTCGGGTGAAAAAGCATTTAATACAAACCGACCCGAACCCGGCATTTAATGGGTTCCTGCGGGTTTCCGGCGGGTTCACCGGCGTGTTCTAGCGCGTTGACCCAGTCTGACCTGTCTTTTTACACCCTCCCATATCCGGGTTAAATGCCCGATAAATCTCTTTCTCTCTCTGAACAAAACACGTAACATTCTACATGTCCCTCTCCTCCCACCGGTTGCATTTGTTTAAATGCCGTCCGGGATGCCTAACCAAGACCGATTGCATTTGTTTAAATACCATCCGGGACGGACAATCTCAAGGATAAATCCGCCATGGCTGCAGAATCAGTAACCTGCCCCGCCAAGGTACGGATAATCTCAAGGATAAATCCGCCATGGCTGCAAAGCTATAAACCTGCCCCGCTAAGCCTCTAGTTAAACCTATTTAAATTTATAACAGCCTCGCAAAAACAAAGGCCTCGTCTCAAAAAGACCAAGAACAAAATATAGTAAGTGTATTATAATCCCATGTATCCGAGATTCGGTTGTTACATCATGAAACCAAACATCATCTTAAAAAACAAAGCCTAAAAAAAACTAAAAAAGTTAACATCCAGCATGGCTAGAAACCAATAGTTTGCCTCGCTACAAAGCTGGCATCTACCACCAACCACCAAAACTGGAAACAAATACAATTAACTATTCACTCCCAACCTAACCTCCCAAATTAATTTAGGTAAAACATATATGAAGAAATTTGTTAATTGAAAAAGAATGAAACAAAAGTAGTACCGATGGAGAGGAAGGAGAAGATAATAAGAGAATATCTAGTAGCTTCCACCGAAACCACATCCAAACGCAAACCATATATGTGAGATGAAAAACACCTAAAACCTATAAAAAAACAAATCGATCACACTCGCCATTTTGGCCCTTGGATACGCGTTCTTCCTTCATAATTGAAATCATCTGCATGCGATCTAAATGTGGTGTGTGTGTGTGTTTTAAGATGAGAGAGAGAGTCTGTGTTTTAAGATGGGAGAGTTAGAGAGAAGGATGATATCTCTGTGTGTGAGATTTGTGAGATAGTGAGATGAGGGAGGAGAGGGAGACGTAGAATGGTACGTGTTTTGTTGAAAGGGAGAGAAAGAGATGTATCGGGCATTTAACCCGGATATGGCAGGGAGTAAAAAAATAAAGTCGGGTCAGACTGGGTCAACCTGCCGGAAAACGCCGGTGAACCCACCGGAATCCATTAAATTCGTGGTTCGGGTCGGTTTGCATTAAATGCTTTTTGACCCGAGTGCTGCCTTTTATATAAAAGTTATAATAAATAACAAATAAAATTAAAATGAAGAATAAGAAATATTAAGATGAAAAAACTTAAAATAAATATAACCGTACATTTCACATGTATCTTTCAGCAACTTCTCACTCTTCATTTAAAACTAGGCGAATACCCGTGCACGCACAGAAAATCTCTAGCGGCCGATAATTAAGGATATGCAATATTGTGGTACGTTTTTCGTGTAACGTCCATAATATGATTGTTTGAGTAAAAATAAAAAACGATATGCAAAATTGTGATAATTAACGATATACAATAACGGCCGATTAAAATACCATTATATTATAATTTTATCCTAATATAAAAAACACTTTTTAGTCTTGAAATAACTTTTTTTACTAAATATTTATGTAAATATTTAATTTTTTTAAATAAATAGTAAAATTAATGATATACAATAACGGCCGACTAAAATACCTATACTTGGGCTATTAATCAAATAAATACTGAAATTCGGTTTATTCGGGTCAACCCGAGAACCAACCGAATTCAAATTCGTTTTTCGGTTCTGTTCGTTTGAATTCTAGTTCGACTCGGTTCGGTTTTCAGGTTGACAAAAAAAAAACCAAATTAACCGAACCGAACTAACCAAATAACCCGATAAGCTAACTCATCAACACCCCTATTGGTATGGTTAGGCATGGAATTTTTAAAACAAAAAAAATAAACCTATCTAGGCCCATGGACTTCTTTTATGTTGATTAATAGCCTAAGTATAGATATAGATACTACCCAAGTACCCATACACGAATTGTCATTTTATTAGTATAGATATACATGGTGGCTAAGTCATCATAACCTGTGTATGTTACTTATCAAAGTGTGGCATTCATTCCAAGATCAATCACTGTTTCAGGACTCGAAAGGTTAGTCAAAAAAAAAATTGATCTTAAAGTTTGTTTGCTGTTAGGACATAGGAGTATAGATTTGTGTAAGATCATCAAGTATAATTAGTATCTTGTTTATGATCGTTAGTTGCATGGTGTGACAATCGTTAGAAACCAAATAATATTTGTTTTTCATGGCTTTTTTTATGAAAGCTTGATTAATAATGTTGATCTAACAAGGTTAATCACTATCAGTTAACACATGAGAAAGATATAAGTTGCTTATGATATATGGTGTATATTGCATGTTGTTTATTTTGGTTTACTTGATTAAACCGACTATGGATGTTGTATTGTGATTAGGTAGTTAGAACAAAACCATTGTTCTAAATGTAGGGTATTTAGTATCACTGATCATAAGTTGAATGATTAGTTAAATAAAAATGATTTGTTTTAAATCCTTATTCAACTATATGTGTTTTCAAGTGTTAAATCGAATATTGTTTATATTGTGAAAGAATGGTTTAATTAAATTAAGTAATACCTGATTTGCAAAGTTTGTTAAGAATTTATAGTTTGGAAGATTCACCCTAAGATGCACCTAAGACATGTTTCGCTGCCACTTTTTGAAAACTTTAAACTTTGCTCTGTTTTTTAAACTGTGGACAAGATAAGCTTGAAATAAGCTACAGAAAGCTATTTGGATATGAAATAAGCCACAAATGCCACGAACATACAAGGCAGATAAGCTATAACTCAAATTATCTAGGTTTAACACTGCTTATTTCTCAGCTGTTTTCAGTGCTTATTTGTCTCGTGCATAATTTAAAGGAGTGTTTGGATACGTCTTATTTGATAACAAGATATCCACTTTCTTTGATAAAATCAAAACAAGCATATCAAGGAAAATAGGAAGTAGCTGATTAAGGTTTAAAATAGCTTTTTGTTAAGCTTATGTTTGCTTATTTGTCTTGGCTTAACTAACAAGGGAATGTTTGGATGTGGCTTATTGAATAACAAGTTCAAAACTCTAGTTAACAAAAACATATCTAGGAGTTCAAGGATAGGACAGTATACCTTAGTTAGGATTAAAAACTTCTTATTATCTGCTTTTTATAGCTAATTTGTTTCGGCTTAGCTTTTAAGAGGGTGTTTGGATTTGGCTTATTTTCATAAATAGTTTTTGAATTTCCTTACTAAACTGTTAGTAGCTTATTGTTGTCTTATACTCATGGCTTATTACAGCTAAGTGTTAAATCGATTATTGTTTATATTATGAATGAATGGTTTAATTAAATTTAGTGATACTTGTGATACAGGATGGCTTAGCAATTCCTTTTCCCGTATGTGCACAACAGCTACAAATAACGCCAGGTAATCATATTTTTAGCAACCATTTGTTAACATAACTGTTATGAATTCAGTGTATGTCAAAATAGGGAAAAGATATATACACGGACCATTTTGATTGATACACAGAAACTTAACATCAAATGACACTTTTGTACCCTTTTTCATTGAAAATTTCATCATCCTGCTCCTTGAAACCGTCAGCCTCATTTTCTATCTTTAAACTTCTAAAACCATCTTATATTTAACACATTCATGACTCATACACCAAACCACCAGCAACTCATAGTATTTGACCATTGATTCATTTTTTCTGAAAAAAGAAGTTTCGCATATAGTGTGAAGATCTGATCATTTAATTTTTTGCAATTATTTTATTCGTCGATCGAGAGATAGAACTTCTGGCATCCTACCACGTACTATGGTTGTCTTATAATTGATGTTTCGTGATGCTGAATAATTAAAAATCTGTGGGCGAAATGTTTTCAAAACAGTTTTTGATATCTGGTTGTAAATCGTATATGTAACCAAAATGAAAGTATTCCAGATGAGTTTATTTTACAACTGTTAGATATCACTCATTAATATTTTATGGTTATCTAACAAAATCAAATGAAATAACCGCGTGCCTTTTAAAATAAAGTTTTCATACTTTTGATGTTGTTAAAATTTTGCATAGATGCAAGCGGCAGAAGAGGTGCTCGTTGACTAAAAACAAAACAAAAGAGATATTGAGTAAATATAGGAAAGGGCATAAATGTCATTTACTGTTAGTTTTCTATGTACATATAAAGTTTACCCGTGTACATATCATCTCTCGTAAGAATAGAGTAATATATCTTATCAAACATGAGGATGCTTATGTAGCTAATTTGTTTTTAGATACTACCAAATGTGTTTGGTGAACACTTCTACACGGGGAACAATCTGATTTACTTATCGGGAAACGACAGAATAAGGCATAAGGTTGAGATTGAAAGGACAAACAAAGGTTGGATGTTGCATGATGATGATTGGGTTGCCTTTGTGAAGTCAAATGTGCCTGCTACAGCAACTACTATACACTTCATAAAGCAAGCGGTTGATGATTATCATGTTACCGTTTACAACAATGATGGGTCGGAGTGCTTTGGGTATGATCAAAGGGCGATAGGACCAAGACTCATTAGGTGCCTGATTGAATACATTCTAGGAATGCAGGTAACAGTTAATCATTTTTTATAATAACATTGATAAAATAACGGATATTTGGTGTAATGAGTAACGTTTAGAATGGCTAATTATTTTTTTTCCAACTTATAGATAATCCCGAGGGAGGTGGTATAGCAGCGGATACTAGGGACAACAGGGATATCATGGTGGTGAAGCTGTGAATAAAAGAAACACTATAAGGAATAAGGAAGAAAATTGGAATGACATGATTAAGCAAACAATATAAAGAAGCTAACCTCCAAATCGACATTTTTTTCGTTCTTTAAATCCATTTCCTTGTAAATGTGAATGGAAGTAAAATCGGATGGAATGAAGAACCAAATGATGGTTCTTTATATAGGGTATGGAAAAACCCTTGGCAAAAGTTTGAATTTGAAAACCAAACTCTTTCCCGCCATTGCTTCTTTATGTTTCCATCCATGGTTGAGTATATTACATGATGGATTTGTATAGTTTCCTTATTTCTAGAAGTTGACATCCCCCCTTGGCAAAAGTGTGCGACACTCTTCTAGTTTCAGTTTCACATTTCACAATTTCACATAATTAGTTTAAGACATTCCATAATTAGTTTAAGATTTTAATTTTACACTTTTCACTTTCAAGATTATCCCACTTTTCCTTTATATTAGTAGAGATAACGTTTAGAATGGCTAATTATTTGTTTTTTTCCAACTTATAGATAATCCCGGGGGAGCCGGTATAGCAGCGATACCAGGGATAGCATGGTGGTGAAGCTGTGAATAAAAGAAACACTATAAGGAATAAGGAAGCAAGCTAGAATGACATGATTAAGCAAACAATATAAAGAAGCAAACCTCAAGATCGACATTTTTTTCGTTCATCAAATCCATTTCCTTGTAAATGTGACTGGAATTTGAAAACCAAACTCTTTCCCGCCATTGCTTCTTTATGTTTCCAGCCATGCTTGAGTATATTACAAGATGGATTTGTATAGTTTCCTTATTTCCAAAAGTTGACATTCCCCCATTGGCAAAAGTTTGCGACACTCTTCAAGTTTCAGTTTCACATTTCACAATTTCACATAATTAGTTTAAGACATTCCATAATTAGTTTAAAATTTTACTTTTCCACTTTTCACTTTCAAGATTATCCCACTTTTCCTTTATATTAGTAGAGATAGAGATGGGTTCCTAGAATTATGTCTCATTCTTTTGTTTTTTAATGAGTCTCTTCCTTTACTTCGCCAACTGTACATTACGAGTTATTATTCTTAATAACAATTACGACCATAAGTTTATTTGTATGAGCTGAGTTATTTTAGACACTAAAAAAAACTTGCGACCTGATGGGTTAATCTCCTTTTATCTAGTTATCTTTTACCTAGTAAAGGAAAACAAAAAGTGAAGACTTTTGTATTTTTAAAAAAAGAATGTTTCCTTATTAGGTATGCTCTACTATGATTTTTTATTAATTTTGAATATATGTTTAATTAAAGGGATAATTCCAAAAGTGGCCCAAAATCCAAACCCAAAATGCAACCCTAAGCTCAGGAACATCTTATTCCAAAACTGACCCCGGACAACTTGGCTACTGGGCAACCATGGAAGAATTTGCCAAGTGTCCTATTTTTTATTATTAAAGGACAAAATGTGTAAGGTATGTGTATGGTATATGTACCTTAATTATTTAGGGAAACCACTAGTTTTTTGGCAACTTATGTATGGGCAACCAGGCAATTTGGTCATTTTACCACTACACTTTTCTACTAAAATGGTGCAACTGCACTTATGAGCAACTTATACAACTGGGAAACCACTTTTATAATAGTTATTTGTACCTTGTAAAGTTTTCTTATTCATTTTATTCAAATACACACTTTCATTTTATTAAAATACACACACTAAACAAATCAAAATACACACACATCTACTTCCACCCAACACCATCCACATCAAACCCAGAAACCACCGTAACCCATCATGAACACCTTTTTGTTTATTACTGAAACCCAAAAACCCAATTACAACATTTCTTAACCGTAACCCATCATCACAATTACCGCCTTTATCGATTCACCAGAACCTCCACTGCGTTTGTCAGTCATTCTATGGCTAGATGTAAAGACTTGTATGATGTAAAAATCGTTGTTAGGTCTAGTGTTAAATTGCTTAAAGAAATTAAATATCTTTTGAAAAAGAATCCTACTCGACAGAGGTTATTTAGAAGAACTGTATTTGGACCGTGGTTGAATATTTTGTCGCACGACAATGATAACCATTTGATGCATTATTTGTTGCCTCACCAGGTATATGTCTCTAAAATTTCTCCTGCATGTCCCCCACTTATATTCCATATTGGCGATCCTTTTGTTTCAGTTTGGTCCGAACCGAAAAAAATATATATGGGTTTGTTTTGTTATGATGTTTTCGATTTGATAAAGTGTCAGAAAAATATTCCAAATCTAGTCCTTTTTGCCAGCATTTATTTCTAGAAAAAATTACAAAAAAAGGTGTGCTAAATTTAAAGTCGCTAGAACTTTTGGGAGTTCTTAGGCATACATAAACATGGATAGGTTTGTCCGACATGGATGCGGTAAGGGTTTGTCTCCTACTTGTTGCTGAGTTAGTGTTTATGGGTAAGAAGGACAAGAATTGCATTCCTAGGCATTTAGTGTCATTGGTGGAGGATTTTGATTGTTGGAATGATTATCCTTGGGTGAATACATGTGGGTCAAATTTTATAAAATGACGGTGAATGTTGCAGCTGACCATAGGGCGTCTCATTTAGATAAGAAGAAGCAAAATCCAGATTACTACCCCGCATATAATCTAGAGTAAATTGCATAAATCGTCCTTAAAGTTTGGTCAAATTACATGTTTCATCCCAAACGTTACGAAAGTGCAAGGATCGTCCCTGTGGGAAACCTTTGGTGCAAGTATCGTCCCTGCGGGGACGATACTTGCACCAAAGGTTTCCTCAAAGGTTTCCCCACAGGGACGATACTTGCACCAAAGGTTTCCCCACAGGGACGATCCTTGCACTTTCGTAACGTTTGGGACGAAACATGCAATTTGGCCAAACTTTAAGGACGATTTATGCAATTTACTCTATAATCTATATGGTTTTCCTTTGGGTTTCAAGGTTAGTAATTTTTCATTTAGTAATTTTAATTTGTTTTGAATTCTCTTTTATAATTATCTTTTGTTTCTTATAAATAGCAGCTAATATACTTGAATGAATCTTTTTAGATATGGATTTTGAAGAGTTATCCAAACAGCAAAAAATGGTGGTCGAAGAAGGATAACGTGTTACCACGTGCTCTTGCATGGTCAAATGTTACCAAGTTTGGAAAAATGATTATAATGGTGTTCTTGGACCGGTAAACCCACAAACTTCCTTATTTTAGTTTATGTATATTTACTCATTAATATTAAATTAAGCTATTTTATTTATAATTTATTAGGATTCGAATCCAAACTTAGAACTTTATGCAACTCCTGTAGAGCAGCAGACCGAATGGTTTAAATAAGTATTGAATATATCAATGGTTTGGTTGACTTAGACATGAATGTTTCTGAAGATGACATTGGTGGTGACGTATCAAACAATTATTTTGATTTGAACGACAATGTTGTCTCAGGGAATGGAAACAATGATGTATTTTTATTGGAAGGGGGAGATGGTTTTGTGGATTCAGTTGGTGGTGATAAAAATCATGAGTGTAATCAAGATAAACAAGATAAACAAGATCAACAAAATAAACAAGATCAACAAGACCAACAAGATAAACAACCATCGTTAGCTGATGTTCTTGATGAACTTCGTGCTCTTAGAAAGGAAGTTGCTTTGCTCAAGGTTGATGATACAAGGATTGCAAAATTAGAGAGAATTTTGAATGATAACTTTATACCTTGTAATGATAGGTCAAAGGGTAATCATAATGCTGTGAACCCAGGATTAACTACTTCGGCTAATCACCCATTGGTTCGTATCTACCTATATCATAAGTTATTTGTATTAAAAATTGATTTGTTTTATATTGTTGTGACCCATCAATTATATATTTCTAAATTACAGTCAACTTGTTCTCGTCATGTGGTTGACAATCCCAAAGTTGCTTGTGCTGGTACTGGAATTCATAATCCAGCTAGGAATAATGATAGCCAAAACTCTAATCATAATGCTCTAAACACATGATTATCTTGTTCGGCTAATGATCACATGGTATGAATCAACCTATATCATACTATTTTCTGGGTGTATTTTGTAACTTTTATAAATCAGACACTAATCAATTATATATTTTGAATTACAGTCAAGTTGCTTTAGTCCTAAAATGCCTAATGATGAAGTTGCCATTGCTGGTATTGCAATTCATAATTCAGATAATGATGTAAACGAAAGAATTGGTGTTTCGTCTAATTATTCAATGGTTCATAGCAACCTAAATCATATAGTATTTGAAATACATTTTTTTTTACTTTTCTGTTGTTTTCACCAATGTCTTGCTTTATTTTAATTACAGTCAAATACCTCTTGTCCTGAGATGCATAATGCCGAAGTTTTGGCTGCTGGTATGGGAATTGACAAGGCAGATGAGAATATATATAAGCCAAACGCCAATGATAATGATGTCAACTAAGGAATAGTGGTTTCTTGTAATGCTCACATGGTTCGTAACAACCGTTATCATATATTATTAGAAATTCAATTTGTATACTTTTGTAATGGTTTCACCAATCAAATTTTATATTTTGAATTACAGTCAAATAGTTCTGGTCATGATATGCCAAACGCAAATGATAATGATGTCAACCAAGGAATTGACCCCATGGTTTGTATCAACATATATCTTATAATATTAGCAAATACAATTTATTTGCTTGTATAATGTTTTCACTCATCAATTATATTGTATGAATTACAGTCAACTTGCTCTGGTCCTGATATGCATTTAGCCAAAGTTGCCGTTGCTGGTATGGAAATTGACAAGGGAGATGGGCATATTGATATCCCAACCGCTAGTGATAATGATGTCAACCTAGCAAAATCTGTTTCTGTTAATGACCCCATGGTTCATATCCACCTATATTGTAAATTATTAGAAATATAATTTATTTCCTTGTATAATGTTTTCACCAATGAAATACAATTTATTTCCTTGACAACCCATTAGTGTTTCTCCTGATATGCTTAATGCCGAAGTTGCCATTTGTTCTATGGGATTTCAAAATGAAGTTGCGCCGAATGCTGTATACGAAGGAAATGTTGTTTCTGCTAAAGAAGTCGGGGTTAGTATCAAGCTATATAATCGGCGATAGTTTAAAACCATCGAAAATAATTAGTTTACCGTTGTATAATGTTGTCACGAAGCAATTTAATTTTTTGAATTACAGTTGGACGTTCTAATTCAAGTTGCCTGTGATGGTATGGGAATTGACAAGGCAGATGGTTATTCTCAACGTGAGCCTTCCACTTTGAACGCCCTAATAGAAGGGTTTGATTCCCAGAACAATAATCCGGGAATTGATTTCCTACAACATGATGATCATGTTGATTGTTCTGTTGCTAAACCGAATGACCATCCGACTGCTGATATTGGTGTTAAGCCCCTACTTGTATGTATATATCTATATAAATCACATACTTCATTAAATATTATATTATTTTCTAACTCTTTAAGTTAATTATATCAGGAGAATGAATTTGCCGATGACTTCATGGATGTGTTAAACGATGAAGAGAGCCTCCCTAAGGTTTCTTTAGATGATATCAATGTAGACGAACAAGAGGAGAAATTGATTGATACTGTTAAGGTCATATATTATTTACTTGGTTTTACTTGTATGTGTATTTATCTATTATTTTTAATTAAATTAGTAATATATACTTTTGAATAACAGGCTCAAAGTAACAAGTCAGACTATGTCAATGTGGTTACAGATGATTACAAACCTCGTATGTGTTAAGGTCTGCTAAAGAGATAAAGAAGAGGCTGGCTATGGCACTTGAATCCCCGTTTGGTCAACAACCACCTACTACTCCAGTCCCACCTAAACATATATCCAGTAGTGTCAAATGCGATTCCATTCTGCCCCCTGATTTTGAAGAGGTACAGTACACAATTCATTTCTAACTATTCCTTTTATAATATTAAAATTGTCTTACAAATGTTGAAATTTTGTATACATGATGTTTCTGGACAGCCTAAAATGAGGTCAATTAATGAATTAATGACAATGGAAGTGTTTGTAGAGGTTTGTCTGTTGTTTTTAACAAATTGCCAATCCATTTAGAACTTGTTAAAAATACTGAAATGTTATTTTTTTTTCCTTTAGCAACTGTCCAGACCGCAAAATTGCAAAAAGGATAAGGTAAGTCTGCCGGATGGTTTGGCTGAATATTTACAAATGAAAGATCTGCCAAACTATCGGTTTCCTTGGGGCTATCGAGACATTCCTAT